>JALRMF010000166.1:0-102501 GCA_026120015.1 Dendrostoma leiphaemia
AGATTATAAGAGTTAAGATAATATAATATAATACCTATATAATAAAATATTTAAAAGTATAAAATAGCGATTTTAATATATTATTAGCCTTTATATGTTAATTAATGATTTTATATACATTAATATATTATTTTAAGCCAATACTTGCAAAAGATAATAAAAGACTTCTTTGACGAGAGAGCAATGATTTTTTTATAGAAACGTAGCCTTAGAAATATGCCTTATATTATCTTAACAAAGCTATCAACGTATATAATAAAATGGTCTTAGCTTTTTATATTTCTTAGCTTTGGCTTTAGATATAAATTGGCCAGATAGATAACTCGCCTTATAATTAGTCAAGTTTGGTAACTAGCTAATTAGAGACCAATTTATCTTAAGCCAATCACAAGCTGTTAAACCGCTGCCAGAAATTTCTGCCCCCTTCTTTTGAATGGCCTTACCATTCTAACGAATGGCATATCCAGAGTACCGGAATTGGATCAAGAGTATCAAAAGGTTTCGATCTTTCCGAGACGACCATACAAGCGCGATCTTTGCCCAAGGTAGTCATGGCCCCCGGCTGTACCAGCTCCAACCTCCCAAGTCGGTCATCGACATGCCAAAGCTGGGACTGGCCCCCTCTTCGGCCCAGCCTGGGGACATGATTTGTTGGGTCCGCAATGCCAGGCGCGCCGTCGTGGTTCGGCTCCAGGAGAACTTGGGTTCTGCAGAAGCCACCTTCACAACCTGTGGAACGGCCGCAGTCTCGGATGATGTAGCTGGGTTGGACGTGGCCCATGAGGCGCGCGTGCGCAGGCTCGCGGAATCGTCGGGAGGGCGCATCCTGCCGTCCCTCTCCATAGACGCGAGGGCCCTCTATGTTCTGCTCTCCGTGTGATTGTGCTGCGGTATGAATCCACTTCAAATAATCCACGGCAGACCGCTAATTACAAACTGAATAGGCTCGTGGTTCGACACCGTCCAAGAGGACGGGGAAACGGATCCCCGTTTACCAAGCGACTTCAAAGACAATGCAACGAGCAAGTTAGCCAAGAAGATGAAAAAGCCACTGGTGTGTCAAATGGTGGGAACGCCGAATAGAACGAAGAAAGACCGAGTCTTGAAAGCACGTCGCTGCCTAGCTGGTTTGTAATGTCTCGGCCGACACTACGGGACGAGTTCGGATCCGAAGCGTCAGCCAAACTAGTGATAGTCGTATAAATCCTCCAGGTGTCTCGGACGGTGATGAAAACCCCCTCTACTTTCCCAAGATCTCTGAACAAAGGCTCATAAGAAGGGACGCGCCCAGGTTGTTCGTCGTTAGCAAGAAAGTCTACCCCCTGAATCTGCCAACCCGCAAGCATCAGCTTTCACACATTGACCTACCCCCATCCCCAATCAACTACTCGTCCCACGTCCCCATTCTCATCCACCACCACCAACATGCAGATCCTCCTCCTCGGCACAACAGGACGCACAGGTCTGCTCGTCCTCGAAGAGGCCCTCAAGCGCGGCCACGCCGTCACGGCGCTGGTGCGCGACCGCTCGACCGCCTCCCTCCAGAAGTTCAGCGCCCTCACCACCACCACCACCCCTCCCGCAGCTGGAGGCCATCTCACGCTCGTCCGCGGCTCTCCCCTCAACGAAGCCGACGTGACTCAAGCCGTAAAGACTGCCAGTGCTGCCACCTCGCTGCCTCACCAACAACGACAGGGCGAGCAGCAGCAGCAGCAGCAGCAGCAGCTGGTGGTCATCTCGACCCTCAACGCGCGCCGCACGTCCGAGAACCCCTTCGCGGCGCCGCACCCCACGGACTCGCCACCACGGATGATGGCCGACAGCATCGAAAAGGTCATCTCTGCGCTCGCGCCGCCGCCGCCGCCGTCCAGCGGAGAAGGCGCCGCCGCCGGGGCCGAGACCACCAACAACGCGAAGAAGCACAAGCTCGTGGTCCTCTCGGCCCTCGGCTCCGGCACCTCGGCCCCGCACACAAATCTCGTCATGCGCGCCCTGATCCACCACAGCGGAATGCGCCACCAGTTCCGGGACCACGACCTCGTCGAGGACGAGCTGCGCGCCGCGCGGGGTGCGGGGAGGGTCGAGTACGTGCTGGTCCGGCCGACGCGGCTCGTCGAGGGCGAGGGCGAGGCGAAGGTGTTCGATACGAAGGAGGGGACGGTCGGGTTGATGGCGGGAGTGTCGAGGGCCGGAGTGGCGAAGTTTCTCGTGAATGCTGCCGAGGTCGAGGAATATGATGGAAAAGAGCCTATTATCGTCGGCTGATGAATGCCACAGAGCTGTGAATTGAGCATATAAGCAGTCCATTTGACAGAGAGCAAAGGCGAATCAAATAAAATCAGGCTATGAATTTGGGTATATATATCGTGTGATAACGACAGTTCAATCTATGATTTATTCTAGTGTGTTCTTTTTGCCCTGTTCGCGTAAACCAGGTCACCAACATGAAAACACTACCGTGAGTGCTAGGCGAATGAAAGAAGTCCGGGGGTATCAAGCGTTGAATAATGGAAAAGGCATCGAAGCCGCCGCCGCCGTCGAAGTGTCTAAAGAAACTGCTCGCTCGCTTTTTCTATGCCACCGCCAATTTTGTTTTTTGAACATCGCATGCCGTGACGGGCGCATCGGAGATCCGCGTCTGAAAGCAAGTGACACTTTAAATCGGGATCTAGTTGAGGCCCATGGGCAAGCTTGAAAGATCCCACTGGTCCATGTCCCAAAAAGAAAAGTCTTCGAAGAATTGCTAAATAGTACAGCAATGTTAGCATGCTTTTCTGAGCTACTCGAATGTGACGAGGTCACTTGGCGAACTCACTGTAGCCGGGTTGAACTGCTGCTGCATAGCCTGCGGCGCGTACGGATCCATTGGCGTGCTAGGGCCAGTCATCTATTTTCACGTCAGCAAAGTTCGCCGTTTTTGGGCCTGCAAAATACCAGTCAAACACACCTGCATCTTCGCAAGACTGTCCGCGCTAGTGTTCAGTGCCGAGAGAGACACGTCAACAATCGTAGCCAACCCATCCGTAATCCGCTTGATCCTCTCCTCAGTCCCGCCGCCCCGGACCGAGTTCAACACAACACTCAACACCAGCGTATCCTTCATATCGCAGCTCGAGTCCTTCACCATAGCAGTCGCGCTGTCCAGCGTGCCCTGCACCGCGCGCATCATGCCCTGCGTGGACCAGACCGTGCGGTTATCGAGCGCGTTGATGAAGCCCAGCTCGCCCGGGTGGTGCTGCGCCTCCGGACTAGGCAGCTGACCGTTGACGAGATTGCTGTTTTGTTTCTGGTGCTGCTCGTTTGCCAGCTTGATGAAATAGCACACGGAGAAGGCGGCCTGCATTATGTCGTGCTTCAGCACGATGTGGTACATGTGGCTGACGTCGTTGAAACCGGGCATCCGCGGGTCGAGCTCATCTAGGTAGGTCAGCATAGTCATCGAGGACTTGAGGTAGCTGGTGGTGATGTGCTCGGGGCACTCGACCGTGCTGAGGGCAAATGGCCGATAGAGCGCGAGTAGGGGTCGCCGAACGTGCATATCGAGCAGGGCACGCATGCGCCACTCTTTGAATTTAGCGGCCGGGTTGAGTGTCTGGTTACGTCGGGGGAACAGGTGGTTGACATCGTCAAGGAGGCGCTCCAGTTGAATGCCGCAGTCAAGGACCTCTTGAAAGTCACGGATCGTATCAAGGCGGCTGATGATGTTGGACACGCGGATACGGTGCGGTAGAGTGCGTGAGGCATAAGCCTGCAATTGTGTATTGGTGAACTCGTCGATAGGTTTCGATGGCGGGAGCTTGGCCATTTCGGGGTAGATGTCGGTGTCGTCGAGGTTGCTTGGCGGTCTGCAAGTGTACTCGCCCTCTCGAACGGAGCAAGGGAGATTGCATGCCAAAGCAACATGGAGGTCCATATCCATGATTGTATACCACAACCTTCGGCGCAGCTCTGCGTAGAACGGCTTGATCTGTGGGAACTCGTCCGGATCTCTGTGAAGGCCCATAGTCATGGCCATCCGGGCAATGAAGCCCAGCTGCGTCCAAGACTCATGGTTGCGGGAAGACATCATGCGCGTGGCATGGAGGAGCAGAACCTCGCATTGTAGCGTGTCCATGTCCACCAATTGCTTCCCTCTCAGACTGTCAAGCCATGCGCGGGCGAGGGCGCACGCCGTGGGAGCGTGGATGCCATCTGAACGATCATGGCTCAACCCTCGCTTATCAGTCTCAAATCTCGCGCCGAGGGACAGCATGCACATGAACCGTGGGAGAAATGCATCTGAGACCTGCCTCTGCTGCCAAAAAGCCTCGTACTCCGCCCGAAAACTTGGTACATGGATGACACGATAAAGTCCCTCCGACATCGTGATATAGGCGTCGAGCAGCCGATCGCAAATGCTCTTGTTGGGCAGAATATCGGCCATCCTCTTCTGCACCGGCAGAAGAGAGTCGGTGAATACTGCGATGGGCGTCAAGCCTCTCCGGCTCTCCTCCGAGATGGCCCTGTAGATTTGTTGCAGTTGCACAAATAGTTCTCTCATGTCCTCCCCTCCTGATCTGTTGAACATGAAGTCTCTGGCTTGGTCGAATAGATTCAATAACACTCTCGTGCTGTTTTGGCCGAAGAATCGCGTCCGCAGGTTTCCCTTGACACTGAGACCCCTGATGGTGGTCGGTGCTCCCGTCACGGCTGTGTGAATCGAGTAGGGACCCCTGCTGGAACCCCATTCAGTCGCGTTCGAGGAGCTGTGGTTGTTCAGCACGAGCCTCTCCAGGCGCTCCAGCCTCGCACCGAATTGCTCAACCACAGAGGCGCTGGAACGTGGCGTATCATTCAGGGCGCCCAATCCCACAGTCGAATGCGCCGTTGGCGTTGGCGCGTCGATGTAAGATGGCTGTGGACGATACTGGCGCTTGGTAGGTCTCGGTGAAGCCTCCCCATCGGAACCTTCCGATCCAGCATCAGTCTCGGTGGCGTACTTGCACGGCCTGTTCGACTTGAGGCATTGCGAACAGGGACATGTCCTGTCGCACCGAAGTTTTCGCTGCCGACATGAGTTGCAACTTTTGACCGGCCGTGGGCGCTTCACCGCCTTGCCTCCTTGACCCGAGGAGCTGTCGAAGACCATTGTCGCGATGGTCGGGGTCATATTGGCGACCGGGACTGTACGATCTGGGCCTTGGCTGGGAATCGTTGCAGCAGTTGAGGTCGGGGTGTTGGTCGAAGTGGAACCAGATCCATTGTCTTGGACCTGGCCTGCTATGGGAGTTGCCATGTCTGTTGCTTGTCGCACTCCGGCATCAGATTTCGAGTAAGCGATGTCTCGGCTCGAACTTGACTGCTTATGCCCCGGCAAGTGGTCGCAGGAGGGCCGCAGGCGGTCGCAGGAGGTCGCAGCGCTTTGCTCGTTACCGCACCGTTGGTTGTCCACGTATATGACCATGAAAGAAATCAAGAAAGCCTCCCCAAAAAAAAAAAAAAACACCCCCAAAATAAAACCCGACTGAATAGGTACGGGCGAGGAACGGCCGAAAGATCAATGAAAATAGTGCAACCGCTGGTCAGGCTGTGTCACTCCAGGCGGTGGAGCCAGCTCGTCCGTGCTGAAGAAAATCCCGAGTAATAGTATGAAAGCCGAATGGCAGGTGGGTGAGCTGCGCGCAGAGGCGGGTACATATGTACAAAAAGATGGCGGCGGTTCTGTGCCTTGGTGCAAAGGACAGGACGTGAGGTCCAATCTCTTGCTCGCGCAAGGAATTGAGCCCTTCGCAAAATTAGAAGTTGGCCAGCGCGTGGTATGATATTGATGGAAGCAGAAAGGGCCGTGGGGACTGGAAGATGCCGGCGAACCGTGGCCTATTTTTGAAAATTGGGTAACGCGCAGCGAGCTCGGATCCGAAGGGTCGATCCTGCGTGGGGTTTCGAGGGCGCAGGAACCAGGTACTGCGTGGTATGATGCGCGAGGTGCCAGTGGACAATAACGGAACTAGAGTACGGATACGCGGCGGCGGAGGCGCCGTCGAGGGGAGCTTGTGGGCTCAACGGCACGTTGCCGCGAGACGTCTAGTCGGGCGGGGCTTCTTAAATCACCGTGAAGTGTCTAATTGCGAATGAGCAAGTGTCATGTCGATCGGTGGGAATTGTGAAATTGTGCTGTGGATGTTCGCCTGAGCGGCCGGGCGGGCGAATCGAGTCACGGCGAGGTGACTGGTTCCCACGAGATTGCTGAATGTAATGAGGCAGCCGGCAGCTTGGTAGGGTCGCAACGACGACGATCAGATCAGATCATCAGCTCATTGTCAAGCTTCCCAGACCAAGGCACTGGGTATAACAGCAGCTGGAGGCAATGGACAGTCTCTGTATGCCCGTGCAAGGAAGATGAGGTGCTCTTTTGTGCCGGGCGATTCTATGCAGTCCGTATCTTGCAGAGGCAAGCGGGCAGCACGCGAGGCAAATTCAAGGTATAGTAGGGAATTCGCAGATTTCGACCGGTCCGGCGGATGTGCGCCGATGAATGCTGGCGTCGCATGAACCCGGGCCAGGAGCCAATGCAAGGGGTCCCACCCTCGGCAGAACCAGCGTGTTGGGAAAGGTGAGGGAGAAGCGTTGGTTTATGGGATCGGAGCAGAAGTCGAAGGTGGTGGTGGTGAGGAATAGAGAAGGATGCCAGGGAATTGACAGCAGAGGTTTCGGAAGCCAGAACAATGTGGAGGGCCCTGGGAGCCCCTGTCCATGTCCCGCCCACGCGGGCTGGCGTACCACACCCTGGGCGGTTACCTTGTCGCACATGCTGGCGTTGGGGTCCCTCGAGGTCCCGCTCAGGCAACGAGGACATCCGAGCCAGTCTTGGCATCCAAATCCATGGCTGTCACACTCCAGCGCTGCAACCTCAAGGGCTCTGCAGAGCTCCAGGGCGGCCGGGCGGCTGCCAGGGCTAACCGCAACATCTCAGCAGTCGGAACCGACATTGTGGATAAAACAACGTGCTGGACCGCGGCACTAGGATTTTGGGTTCGCCCCCAACCCAACCCAACCCACCCCACACCCTGCTTTTCGCACCTACCCATCACCAATGTCCATAACCTGTAGGGCAAAAAAAGACGCAAGCGAGATGAAGAATCTGATGACCGCCCGGGCGAGTTCATTTTCGCTCCGACCTCAGAGCCGGAATCTCCGCCTGTCATGGAACCTGACAAGCGGTGTTATTTCAGCGTGCACGCGGCATGGCTGGCATGGCCGACTCCTCGCAATCTGCAGCATTTCCAACACTTCGCGGACCCCCGTGGCAGATGGGCGTCTCCGAAGCCCATGTCCGGTTCCATCCCCGGCTCCACGTCAGGCACGTCCATATTCACGGCCATGTCCATGTTCGGGCTCAGGTCGAGTCCGCATTCCAATGTCCCAAGGCCGTCCCATCATTGGCTCGTGACCGGTCACTGACCATGTTCGTGCCGATCTGCGTGCCATACAAAGTACAAAGTATGCCGACATCTCCAAAACTGACATCCCGACATCCTGTCAGGCGCGACCCAGGGCCAGGGATCTAATGTAGTACCAAAGTATTTCCATCGTCCTGATCTCGCATCGGCTAGACTGGCGAATCGAGCAAGCCATTCGTCGTCAGTGCCGGTCCCCACATGCCGTGTAGCCCTCCCAGTCACACAAAAACAGGATCAGGGATCCACAACCGCGTGCTCGTTCACGTTTCCAGTGACGGGGGCGATCGTCTCGGCCGGATATCCTACCAAGATGTTCCTCCCCAGCCAGCCTGGAGGAGAATAGTTTCCCCCGTCTAGCTTGCATACTGCGCGCGTTCTTCGCTACGGTCCCCGTCTGATCTGTGCATTGACGTGCAATTGCACGTACCACCGCAGATTGCACGCAGATCATATACATACTACAAGGGCTGAAAACTCTATTTGCTTCTTCTGTTACTATTCTCAGACAATATTGATTTGCTCCCTGTCATATCCCCTTCTCATTCCACAGGCTGACAGATTATGTCTTTAGCAAATGCAAAGATTCTCTAATTTGTCGCACAAGCAGCCAAGTTACCTAGATACTTGAAAAGAACGAGAGGCATCAAGCCTTCATAGCATGGCACCAGACTGGTGGAGAGATGTCGTAAGTTATGGGGGAACGCGATAATGAGTAGTAGTTCTTGAATGCACAGGTGAGCTAGCCTGGCATCCTATGGAGTTTCCTGCAGGTGACTGAGGAGGGAACCCTCAAAATTTTCAATAATCTACTATGTAACATGCCACATGCAACTCATCAATGTCTGATAAACAAGGGATTCAAGCAGGCAATGATGAGTTCAAAAAAAAAAAAAAAAAAAAGGTTCCTCGGCCCACTGCTTGCTTCAGGGGTTGGAACTGGTCCTGCCTGCCTGCTTGCTTACCTAGGTAGTCTGTCACTTTCATCACAATCGAGCTTCTTTTCCCATTCACATCCCCTCGTCGCACAATGGGGCACCTCTTGCAGCTTGAACAATTTCCCGGATCACAAGCACGGCTCGGCTCATAGCCCACAGGACACAGCATTGATTGAACGAGGCACGCGGTCCTGACCGTACGTGTTGAATACAGACTGGAAAAAGGAAAGAATAAAAGTATGCCAGGTACACCTGCTTAGCGCTACCGGCCACGTGGGGCGCTTCCGTTCCAGCCTGCCAGCTTGCCCAGTCGTGCCAGGTCGTGCTAGGCAACCGGGACTATCTAGGCATGGACTAGGCTCGTGCGAACCCATTCCGTCTTCCGCACTCTGTTGCGCATCACTACTAAACATGTCATCACGGAGGGAAATCTGTGATCCCGCCCTCCCCACAGCTCTCAGCCCTGCAGCCCGCGCAGACTCAATCGGACCAGCGGACCAAAGGGCGGAATTTGTACGGCGCGTGGCGTGGGGTGGAACACGGACCCGGAGGCCCGGGCGAGGATTCCCCAAGACAAGGGCCTCCCTCACAGCCTCGAAACGACTGCATGTTCTAGAAAAAAAAGTTTAGTCTCGGGGGGCGGGGGTGAGGGAGGAATGCGTGCCCTTGTCGTGCCGCCCACGCCGCCTCAGCCGGCCGAGTGACGACGGAAAGCATGACCAAGACATGACAGAAGCGCCCACAAGCGACCCTCCCCTCCCCCCACCTCCAACGTGGCAACTTGACTCGGTTGGCAGCGCAGAATTTTCGGGCAGACTACGGGACAATCACCAACAAGAGAAAAGAAAGCCGAGTAGAGCCCCCACGACGAGGTAAAATTAAGAGTTTCTCGGTGGCAGTGGGAGGCTGTCCAGGCACGCCCCAGGCATCCCGCGAACTGACCGCCTGACTGACTGCCTGCCTGCCTGCCTGCCTGCCTTCCTGGTCCCTGGGTCCAACAAGCTTTAAACAGGCCGCTACCAGTGTCTCGGTTTCTGAGGCGTGACAGGACCTGCAAGATGGTAACTTTCCATGGCCTCCCCATCCGTACGAATACGAAATTACGCCCAGCGCCACTCGGCCGAGTGCTAAACAAGGCTGACTTGAACTCAAGAGCGCGGCATGTTCCGCCTGACAAATTGGGCGGCCGAACCGGGCGGCCGACTCGACGTCAAGCACGGCCAAGGGGCCCTGGAGCCGAACGCGCCGGCACTGCACTTCCTGGGCTTGCCGGATTGAGAGCCCCAAAGCTTGAAGGGCGTGATGGTGTCCCCTACATACTATGGTTGTATAGTCAAAATCCCACGAGATCCAGTCGCTTTTGCAACACTCTGCAAATGCCCAAGCTCGCTAGATCGTCTGATAGCCAGAGATTGGCGATCTGGGGGGGGGCCACAGCGGAGATCTCCCTGATTAACGATGGCGTACGAAGTGCTACAAACCTGATCACTGCCTGATTGAGCAGCTGCAGCAAGCCAACTGGAAGCAACGCCCTTGTTCTAGGCAAAAGCCAAAGGGGCGGAAAAAAAAAAAAAAAAAAAAAAAAAAAAAAAAAAGGTTTGGCACCTCGAAAAGGAAAAAAAGGCATGTTGCAAGGTGCGGGTGGCGGCACCTCACACTCCGAGCCAACTCCGACGTGGCCCGGAAGCTGGAAGTTGTAGCCCGGAGCCGGCAGGCCGGCAGCGTTTGTATTGGCGGCAGTGTGCCGGTGGCTCTGCGCGAACGACAAGACGAGCCGGCGTGGAGTCATGGCATCGGGGTTTCGTACACCCTGTGTGTAGGCTTCTTCTGCCCACAGTCTATGTTGCTGCAATCACAACGCCGCAGTCCTCCCTCTGCCCCGACGACGAGCACGTAGGTGCAAGCACACCATTCCTGAGAAACCCGTGGCCGTATGAGCTCCCAATCTATAGGGAAAGGATTAACGCGTTTGGTATTCGTTCATAGCTCTATCTCCCACCCACCGTGATCAGGTCGAGACCTTTCCAAGGTGATCCATTGTCAGCACTTGGGCGCGATGACCGCGCCTCCTTATCCCATAGCATTGCTGCCCTGCCCGCAGAAACCCCGGATCTTGTCTTTCTTTTTCTTTTTCTCATTCTTTTGTTGTTCGATCTGTCTGCTTGCTTGCTTGCCTGCCTGCCTCGCTCGCCCGCTCTCTCGTCTCCCTTAGTCCTGCTTCGCAGCCTCCTCAGCAGCCTCCTTCTCGGCCTTTGCGGCCTCCTCGGGGTTCTCGGCGGCCCACGTGTCCCACTTGTGCGTCGCCTTGCCCGTCTTGCTGATCTTCTGGAAGATGGCGTCCTCGTTGTCGGGCTTGGTCTTGAAGGTCGCGTACTGGCCCTTGAGGTTGACGTTGAAGTCGTCGACCTCGCCGCTGGCTGTTGTTCGAAAAAAGGAAGACACGAATTAGCATAAAGATTTCTTTCTCCTCTTTCTTCTTCGAGTGTGTGCGGAAACAGTTCTGCCGAAGCACACGGTTGGCTGGCCCTCTCTGATGGCTGGAACTCTCCGGAACAGGACTGGGGGCGTTGGGCTGGACTTACTCTTTGCCTTGGTCAGCACGCGGGTCACGGCCCCGGAGCAGCCGCCGCAGCTCATGGCGACGTGGTACTTGAACTCTTGCGAATCAGCCATTTTGACAAAATGTATGTGATGCTTCGATGTCGTAGGAAGACCAGAGAAGCGAGTGCCCGTTCGTGTTCTGTAGGTAGGAAGGGCCGTCAAGAGAAGCTCCGTGTTTCGTCTTCGGTAAGTGGCAAGTCGGAGGAGCTGAACCCGCGGGGTTTCGATTGCAAATCAAGTGTCGGCCTCTTGGGGGTACCACGAACGCGGAATGTCAAAAGATAGAATCGTCTTGTAGAGGTAATTGGATTCAATTCGAGAAATGCCCAGGGTCCAGGAATCAATGAAAGAAGCCATCCAGCTGGCTTATATATCAAATGGCCCTTCTGTAACGATTATTAATTCTCACTGCCTGGCAACGTTCAGCTGACGCCGCACAAAGCGCGCAAGCCTCAGGAAGGACCACTTGACACCATTGCGCCATCCGCCCCCGACAGCCCAACGTCTCCCCTGGTGCCGTGGTGTGCCCTGGTCGACATGGACAAAGCGTCACTATAAAACTTGCTCAACCATGAAACTTATTCACGACAGCACATCAACCTGTTGGTGCATCGCCTAATTTCGCTTACTGAGCATTTATTGCATTTAAAGTAAACGTGGCCATTTAGCCACTGAGGTCCATCGGCATGTGGTGACTCGTGTTGGCTGCAGAAAGTAGCTGCCCGTTCATCGTCGAGTCGTCGTTGAATGCCAGTCTCCATATGACTTGTCGCAGTACCCTTGCACAATTGCCGGCATCCGAGACGAGGACCCTTGACCTTGGACTGCAAGCCTCCGCGCGGATGGTCCCGTACAACTTCGCCCTCCTTCGCTTAGCCAATGCCATACTAATTACCGTGACGCGGACTCCGGATGCGGAAGCTGATCATCGCTGTCTTCCTCCGGAAAGTGACCAGGCACATTTCCACCAGGAGCTCCCCCATCTCTGTCCTCAGTATGCGCTGGTATGAGATCCGGGAGCTCATCTTCGTCAACCTCGTCTTCCGTATCAGTATTCTCTTCGTCCCAGTGGTTTTGCCCCAGAGCTGTTCGGACGTCCCCAGCGTCAGGGCCTGCTTGGCTCTCACCACCGCCGTTGCCCGTTATGAAAATGGGTAATAGCATTCGTGCGAGCGTGGATAGGAAGCCACCCTCACCGCCTGCCGCGGCAGCGGCGGCGAGTTCCTCGGCGTTGGGCGCCTCTCCGTCTGCACCTAGATCGCCGCGCTCGCGTGCTTCACCCGTGTCTGCACCTCCGGCGCCTCTCCGCTGGCCCATCAGCCCTTGAGCAATCGCCAGCAGCTCATCCATCTGTCCGGTTCGGAGGTGGCCCGTGCCGGGCTCGACGCGGCGCCACGGGATGCTTTGCCACTCGTTGGAGAAGATGTTCTCTTCGAGTGGCGGCGGTAGAGGGTCGTAATCGAAATTCGGCGACGCATGCAACATGTTCGAGGGAACGAGCCCCATAAGTTCGGGCGTGTTGTCCAGGTAGATGAAGCGGCCGATGCTGAGCGGGACACTGAGCTTTGGCCAGTCAACCACGGAGGCCGGGTCGGCCTTTGGGGCTCGCTCGCCTGCCTCCTTGAGAAGTTCAATGCCATCGCGCTTCCAGAGGTCTTTGGCCATGTGGATGTAAAGTTGCGTGTAGAGCGCTTGTTCGTCAGATCCAGGCTGGACACCCCAGATCGCTCTCGGTGTGTCGATGTTGACTGCGCTGCAGAGAGCGGAGTAAAGCCATGGCAACCGCTGCATTCCTCGGACGAGATCACCGACGGCTCCTTCTCGGTCACCTTCTTGAAGCTTGGCCAAAGCCCGAGTCTGCCTATAGTAGTCCCCCATGCCCAAGTATTCGGAGTACTCGTCGAAATAATTCAAATTGCACAAGGCGATGAACCACTTTGACTCGTGGGCGTAGACGGCCAGCACGTGGATGAAGTTCAGCATGGCGTACTCGTCCTTCGGCGAGACACTCAAGAAGAGTTTGGCCCACTCAAGTGCCGTATCGTATGCTCCCCTCTGCATCAGACTCTTAATGTAGTGGTACCCAGCAAGCCAGAATTGCCTGTTCTCGGGACGCCTGAAATCGAGTCTTGCATGTCCTCGCTCCAGCTTCTTTCGAAAGGACGATAGCGTGACCCTTCCGAACGTGAACAGAGCACGCTCACAGAGGTCACCTGCCAACGCGGCATTGCTATCCTGCTTCGCCACCTTGCTGGTCTGTATGAGTGCGTTGACGTGGTATGGATTCTGGCCCAGGAAATGGACAATCCTCATTGGGTCCATCATATCAACCAGACTGAAGAATTGCATCTCCAGTAGCTCGTACCCCTTGTCGTGACTGAAAGTGTACTCCGTCGGCTCGACCCTCTCGTCCGTGACAGCGACCATCTTCAACCCGCCAGCAGTGGCCTTGTGCCAATGCTCCTTGCCTTGTACAAACGGATTCCTCCGCAAAACCACCTCTGGTATCTTCTGGCCGGGCCGGCCCTTTAGAAATGTTTCCATGTCGACCTGGATCATAGCGCCGCGTCGGTGTCTTCGTCGCTCGTCTTCTCGTGCTTGCGCCTCTTCCTGGGTTCGTACCGAATCGAGCGTCTCTTGGCCGAACATGGCGCGGAGCTCGTTGATAACCTTGAGGTGGTCGAAACTAATACTCAGTAAGCGCGCCAGCTTTGCGCAAGAGGCAGACGCTGCATCGTGCTCGTCCTGTCCCGTCTTGGTCTGGGATGTCGGCTGCAAGCTGAGTTCCTTGAGCGCCTTGTCGATCTCATCTAGTCCGCCATCTTTGGGCTGTGCCTCGTCGGCATTGGCTGCGGTCCTTTTGGACTTCTTCTTCTTGGACTTTTTGCTCTTCTTCGCGGGTCTGGGTGCTGGCGCGGTTGGTTGTGACTCAGGCTCCTCCACCTCCTTCTCCTCGTCATCATCCTGATCGGCGTTTTCGTTGTCATCGTCGCCCTCAAGCGCTGCAAATCCGGCAAAAGCGTTCGATTTAGGTTTAGAAGGCGCGATTTCTTCCTCTGAAGATCCCTCTTCATCGGCGGCGAGGTTCTGCAGACGCAGGAGTTCCTGCTGCTGGAGCAGCTTCTTCGCCTGTCGGCTGACCATGATCAGTTCCTTGCGATTGAACGGTACGGCAAGGGTGGTGTTTCGGCAGTGGGAGGTAATGATCGAGATTGTTGTTATAGGCGATGAGGTGAAGGTTGGTTTGGTTGATCTCAAAATCAGATGATGGGACTGGTTGCTGTGAGGTCAAGCTTGTTTTTTGTAGATGAAAGGTACGGGGTAAGTTTTCATCCTTTTCATAGCGCTGGCCGATGCTGTCATCGGCGGGCATTGTTGCCGGGGCACTTTGCCCCTCCGGAGGTGCAGGAGGTGCTAACTGCCAAGGCTTTCACTGTGTCCAGGCTAGGCTGATTGGCTGGATCTAGATATCATCCCTGTCACTAAACCGCAGAACAAAGGCTACGGACTCCCACCAAAAGGCGTCTTTCAAGGACGATTGTCAAAGGTTCGGCTTAGATTATTTCTGTGCCAAGATCCCCATATTGGGTATCAGAGATGAAGAGAGGTCCCACCCATACAAGCCATGGGCATGTGTCTGCGATTCTATGAACACTTGACTTGCTCATGGCGGACCCACCACTCAGACCTTTGGACTGCTGAAAGGAGTTCATACTGATTCTATAGTCAAATCTCTTATCCTTTGTGATTTTAATCAGCTCCTTCATTGGGAAGTTGGATACATAGTGCAAGGTGGCACCGGTATTCTCTGCGGCATCCGTTTATGGTGGTGTGCAGCCCACAAGCCAGATGCTATCACCAGACACCAGTCCTCTCCTCGTTCTCCATATGATATCAGAAGCCATCAGAAACCCTTGTGACAAGCCTTGAAAGACTTCTGACATTCGATACGGAAATGAAAGAAAGAACCCACACTTACAGCCATGCGATATGCTAATCCTTGCCTGGGCCAAGGAGCCAATCGCGTTGTTCGCGTCCCATGTAGACCACAAACGCCCTTAAAGCACATAACCATGCAAAAACCATGCCGGGCACAATCCGGCCATGTTGAACGTTATTTTTTGACCCTCACCGAAAGCCATCAAACATAGTCCCCACAACCCTGCCCCCACCATCAAACCGAACACCCTCCCCCATCAACAGCCGCTGCTTCTCGTCCAGCGTGATGCCCTCCCCGTTCTTGGGCCACTGCCCCTTGAACCCGCCCAGGGCGCCGCCCGTGGCGACGACCCGATGACACGGCACCTCGGGCGCGAACGGGTTGCGCCGCATCGCATTGCCGATGGCGCGAGGCGACGAGCCCAGGTGCTTCGACATGAGGCCGTACGTGGTCACCCTCCCGCGGGGCACCTGGCAGAGCAGGCTGAGGACGCGCTTCTGGAAGGGCGTCTTGTCGCAGCCTGCGATGCGGTCGAGCTGTGCCTGCATGTCGGCGGTGGCCGGGATGGAGACGGTGGTGATGTGTTGGGTGCGGGTGCCGCTGGGCGTCCGCTTGACAGATGTGTTGGCCGCGTAGGTCTTTTGCATCTTTGTGGGCGTCGCTGGGGCTGACGACGGAGTCGAGTCTGCGTGCTTGCGCTTAGTGGCGATGGCCATGGTTTTGGTGCTTCCTTTGCGTTGGTTGCAGATCTGGGTATTTGTCTGGGTATTTGAAATGTGGCGCCTTGGTAGGAGACAGGCACAGCGGAGCGTCGTGGGATCAAGCAAAGACAAAAACCAAGATGGATGTTTTGATGGGTCCTCCGGTTCAGAAGTACTTGTGTAGACAGCTGAAGCCGCTTTTGTCCATGTGGTGTGGGTACGGGCTTGCTTGCTTCTTTGTTCGCGCGAAAATGAGTACCATCGGCGTGTCGTTGCCGCTGAAAGGGCGCGCATCTGGTTTTCAGGGGTGGCTCATCGCGACCTACGTCATTTTCGCGCCGCGCTGTCAGGTGACTTTGATGGAGGCGTATTCTCTGACCACGTCGACATGAAGGTGCATGGCAATTAATCTGAATCATTTTGATTTGACTTGCGAGACTTTGAGATTGCGCAACGGGTATCAATGATGTGTTTCAGCTTCTTCTCAGATTTCCCCCGCCTTCAACAGCCTCCACAGGGCTGCTGCCTGTCCTTGTATCCTGCTCAGTCGCCTGTATCAACCTCCAGATCAATCTGCACGCCATTGCCGATGCCGTAGTCCGCCAGTGTGATGTGATCCTTGAACGGCCTCTCCCCCTGCCTCTTCAGTAGAATCTCGTGCGGCTTGCGGCCGATCTTGGCGGCGACCATGATCTTGAACACGCCAATGTTGTCGGACCCGAAACACGGTACCGCCTCCTTAGTCCCCAACCGGTCGTTGACGTGGACGACAATCATCTCCTCGCCGTCGGCGGCTGCTGCGGGCGCCGGCGCCGCGACCTTGTCTTCCTTTTTTTTGTCTCTCTTGGGGCCATCCCGATCGCGATGGCGTCGTGGCGAGCGGTCGCGCGGTGGGCGCTCGCGGCGTGGTGAGCGGCTGCGACTGCGGCTTCGGCTGCTGCGGCGTCGGCGCCGCTCACGATCTCTGTCGCGCCGGCGGTCGTCGTCTTCGGGGGCGGAAGGCTTCTGTTTCCATTTGAAGCCTCCTGTCTTCTTGCTCGCGCGGTCGCTGGGTCTGTCAGAGTCCCGACGCGGGGAGCGGCTTCGTGACCGATCCATGTTGTTGTATTGTATGTATGTGGGTGGGCGGATTGGCGCGGGGGTAGAGTTCAGAAGCACAGCTGGTCGGGGATTTGGGTACCTTTGGAATTTCCGAATTTGGAGAGTGATTACGTAACGCAGCTGTGGTGGTGCCCGATGACCACCAGTCACCGCAGTGCCGATAACAACAACGTTCAACCTAACCGGAGAAGCAGCAGAGGCTATCACTTTGGGGCACCCTTGCGCCAAACATTTATCGAGTCACCTGTGCTTCATGCGAGAGAATCAAAAATAAAATCCAGTTGGCCCCTGCATCGGCAAAAAGGTTGGAACCCTCGCCGATTCTGTTCATTCTATTCCTGCCTCCCGGCGAGCACCTGGACATTGCTGAGCACGGGGAGAAGAAGGGATCGGGCGCCCGTCACAAGCCCGTGTGCACAGACTCTGTAAGAACCTTCATGCACATTCACGGCCTGAAAATCGCCAGGCCTCCCCGCGGCCCCCCGCGCGACTCCTCGATCGTTCCTAGACATCTTGACGTGAAGATCCACATCAGTGTCGACTGCCTCGGGCATTGTGATTGCACAGAACCTTGTAACAGGCAGTTTCAAGCAGCATGTGGTTCATGACATCCTTCTCCGCGGCATGCAGTACCTCAGGTAGCCCTTCGATGTCAGAAGTTGGTATTTGTACCCATCGACGATTTTGATTCGTAGCGTTGCGGCCTTTATGTCCTAGATAAGTAGATCAGAGCTTCAGGCCTATACCTACCTAGGTCGGTAGACTGCGATCCACCACCAACGACACCTGGGACCACTTGCTTGGGTGCTGCCTCGACAACTTCAAGGTTGATCAGGGTCCAGTTGTGACCATCTGGTTTTCAAGGTTGGGTCGCGATACTGGTAGCATTTCATATCGATGGCAAGGACCCTTCTTGTTCGATCGGCGTTAACAAACTGTTCTGCACGCCGTCGAACAGCGATGTGCTCGATCCTAGAATCGTGTTCCTATGCGAAAGGATAAACTGACCATCTTGATCAGCCCTCTCAGCTACGGCCTCCCGAGGTCGGTCATCAGTAGATACCTTTGTAGACCATGAAACCCCGATCCCCGCTTCGCGTGTCGACCATTCCAACACGATACCTAGGTAGGAATTCGCGAGAACAATTTTGCCAGCCTTGGGCACCTCTGCTCTAGATACTCAATAGGGCTTGCTGCCATTCTGGCTGTCTGAAATGCCGCATCATCTCCCGGCCGGGTTTTCCTAGAAGCCCACCATAGACACCAGTAAAGGTCGAGCAAACGCTGAATTACATCTGGATCTAGTGTTTTCTTGGGTCGACAGGTCGAGCCAAACATGGACTTGTTGACTTGTCTCCCACCACCCAAGAGTTGCGACTAATTGATTATTGAGTCGGCAGGGCACCCAATCGGCTCCAAACCAGGCGAGGAACCTATTCCAGAAATGAGTCCTCAGTCCGGCTGTTATTTGAATGGTCATTGTGAAAATAAGAGGATCACCGATCGTTCGAGGCGGGGTTCTTGCGGTATGTAAGCTCCCAAAGGCTTTGAAACTCCGCTGGAAGCACTCGAAATTTGTGTAGATGCGTTAAGTATGCCAAGGACTGAGCTCGCGCCATTTGGAACTGTCTCAGGAACGGTGGGCGTTGTCATTAGTCCAGAGACTCGAGACATGCCGGGGGGGGGGGTGTGAAAGAGAGCGAAGGCGCCATGAAGCTCAATCTTCTCTGTAGGCTGGGTGTGGTATAAAAGATTAGGAAGTTTACTGCAATCAAGTCGAGTGATTTAGAGGTAAGATAACACTTGTAACATATACCACGGGCTTGATGAGCGCACCTACGCCCAGGTTAACATCGCGATCTCCTTAAGCACCGACCTTTCATGTGCCACTACCTAGGTATTGGGAAACTGACAGAGGTGCTTCCAGCAGGATTAACGAGTCCTCAGGTTTCACTTGAAGAAAGACAATTGATCCGTGATTTATCAAAAGGTCTAGACGCTCTATATCGCAGTAACTTAGGTACGTAGATTGAAGATTCGGCAACGCTGGCATAAATGGATGGCATGACATTTACCCCAGCAAAGGGAGAGGGAGAGGAAGAGACGATGAGTCTTCCTCAAGGTTAGCGCAAAGAAAACCCAAGTCTTTCACGTGAAAGTCGCTGAGGGGTCTAAAAGCTAAGCGCCTGTTGACGAAGTGTCCAGCTCGAGTGGTGAGCTCCATACTGTATCGGGTGCTGGTGCACATGCCGGCGTGCTGCGGCCAGCACGATAAATAACCCGCACGAACTTGATCCACACTGGAACCTGCCGTTTGCCCTTTTCTTCTGTGAGACCTCGAAAACCCATCACGACGGACTTGCTTGCCTCGGCTGCCTTCAGTGCTCCACTATGCGCCTGTCCAACCTTTTATCCTGGGCGACCGCCCTGGTCAGTGTCCGTGATAATGACGTCCATGATAATGGCGTCCGGAATGATTTACCTGTGTAAGTCTCTCATCCTTGTTGATGGTCAACAGGTGGCCCAGCCGTTGTTAGGCCTCCGAAACTGCTGTAAAGGGGCCTTGGACCTCAAGGCGCAGAAGCCGACTCCAGCACGCTTCTTCTAACACGCCACAGTGGCCTGCTACCATTCACAGTAGGGTTCGACAGGTTCTGCTATATGAACAGGACTGGAAAATCCACGGAATGCCCAAACCACATGTTCTGCGTGTACGAGGTCTACGCCCGTGACTTTTCGAATCAAGACCAGGCCGCCGGGAAAGGCTGTGGGAAGGGGCTTCTGGACAACCTGCGCGGAGGTGAGTACCGGACACGATTTTGATAGACGCGTCTCGAAGACTTCCCAACCCCCATCCTCGCCTCCTGTTTCACCAAAAAAACTGGCTCCTGGTTGATTCTCCCCAAACCCCCCCCCCCGGCCTATGCAAGGCTTAGTAATAAGCAGTTATCTGACCGGACAAAAAATACAAAAAATACAGAGACGAGGGCTACCATCGTAAACTGGGAGTGCTGGGGCGTCGAAGGCCCGAACCGCGAGCACGGCGTATGGGCGCGGTTCCGCATCGCGTGGCACTTCGTCAGCGTCCCGGGGCCCACTTCCGTGCCCAAGGCCTTCTACAAGGCGACGGGCGGCGAGGCGGGCCACGAGTCGAAGGACCTCGCCTGTTGCCTCTACGAGGATAAAGAGTGTGTGGCGAACGCGCCTGGGGTGGTCGAGCCGGACCTGGCGATCGAGGGCCCTGCGAACCTGAGCACGTGAATCAGTCCGAGTTGTGCAAACCACTTCCTCATCGACAAGATGGGGGATATCGGAAGGGGATAAGGGGGTTCTTGAAAGAGGCGGTTTGGGTTGGGGAGAGAGGGGGGGGGGGAGTAAATCGCTTCAGAGACTGCTCCTATCATGGTACGGGATGGAAACATGTGATCTATGCGGCCAAGAACCTCGTTCGAGTAATCTGAGAGGGTGTTCTTTTGGGTTTCCCCTTTTTCTTCTTTTTTTCTTTTTTTGGCTGGTTGAGGCTGGTTGAGTTGCACAAGGCTGCTTCGTGGACGACCAAGGTCGCGCAGCAATCCTGATCAACTCGCCGGCTGGGCATCCGCGATGATTGTGCTCGATGAAGACACAGAAGTGGTACTCACCGTGATATCCACGTGGCAGCCCATCGTTTCACGCGTTCACGTGATCCAATCACAATGTCAAGCGTCGGCAAGTTTGGTGTCAAGAGTGAAGTTCATGTCCCATTATTTTTTGCCAGTATTTTGTATGTCAAAAGGCGAGAATCCCAAGCCGGCCTCCCAAAGCTACACCGCCGTCCCAAACTCCATGCATTGCACTTGCCACCGTCCCGTTACATCGCCGGATGCATCTATCGGCTGGTGTCGACCACGATACGGCCAACGACCTTGTTCGCCTTCATCAGGTCGAAGACGCTCTGCAGCTCGCTGAGACCAATGGTCTTGAATGGCGCCTTGATCAGGCCCCGGTTGAAAAAGTCGAGCGCCTCCTGGGTGTCCTGCCTGTTGCCGACGTAGCTGCCCTTGATCGAGATCATGCGAACGACGGTCTCGAAGACGGGAGCCGAGATGCGGGCGCCGGCGGGCAGACCGATGCACACGACGGTACCGCGAGAGCGGACGTACTCGGAGGCCTGCTGGAAGGGCTTCTCGGAGACGGCGAGCAGGATGGCGGCGTGGGGGCCGTTGCCGTCGGCGGTGGCGGCCTTGACGTCGGCGACCAGGTCCTTGGAGGTGAAGAAGTCGACGTAGGCGCTCGCGCCCAGGGCCTTGGTGGCCTGGCCCTTCTCGTCGCCGCCGTCGATGGCGATGGTGTGGATGCCCATCGCCTTGCAGTACTGCAGGGCCATGTTGCCGAGACCACCGCCAGCACCGGCGATGGCGATCCACTGGCCGGCGCGGACGCCTGACTCCTTGATGCCCTTGTAGACGGTGATACCCGCGCACAGGACGGGAGCGACGGCCTCGAGTGAGACGTCCTTGGAGATGCGCGCGACGTGCGCGGCCTTGGCGACGGCATACTGCTGGAAGGAGCCGTCGACGGTGTAGCCGGAGAGCTGGGCGTTGGCGCACAGAGGCTCGTCGGCGGTCATGCAGTAGGAGCAGGACATGCAGGAGCCGTTGAGCCACTTGATGCCGACGTGGTCGCCGATCTGGACCTCCTTGACCAGCTCGCCGCGGGCGACGACAACACCCGCACCCTCGTGGCCACCGATGAGGGGCATCTTCACGGGGAGCGGCCAGTCGCCGTTCATGGCGTGCAAGTCGGTGTGGCAGACACCGGAGAACTTGACGTTGACGAGGACCTCATCTGGGCCGGGTTGGCGCACTGGTACCTTCTTGTACTGGACGGCTGCGACGTTGGTCAGTTTGGAGCCTCATGAGGAGCTGAGCCTGGGTGTGTGGACTTACGACCGCCGACCTTCTCGACCACTTGAGCCCACTGCTCGGTTGGGATCTCGACGCTGCCCATTTTGGTGGATGATGATGGTGAAGATGTAGTAAATAGGTGTGAGGGCGACCGGAAGGGTATGAACGGTTTCGAGGGAGTGGATTCTGTGAAGAGTCTTGATCTAGGTCGTGAGACTTGAGATGAGAATGATCTTCTAATAGGAAGTGGATGAGGAAAGTAAGCTCTATGCAGGACGAGACGAGGGACGAGAGGTGTCTTCACTTTTATATTCGTGAACCAGGCGGTGGAAGTGGGGAAACCACGTAGAGACATGGCCAACGGGAACGGACGATCCTTGACCAACAGGGAAAGAAGAGCCCGGCAGGTCGGGTAGGGAATATTGGAGACGAGGCAAGTCGAGGCAAGTCAAGGCACGCAAGGCAAGGCAAGGCCAGGCAAGGCCAGGGAACGGGAGATGGGATGCATGAACAGCACCGAGTACGAAGTACGGATCAGCGCGTGGCTGCAGTTCAAGGTTCACGGGGCGGCGGGCATTGGTGGTAGGGAACTTGGCGGTAGAAGCATGGCATCGATATTGACCTCAGGTCAGGTCCAGTCTGGTATCTGTGGCAGAGTGGTCTGTGGTCTGTGGTGGGTGGTGGTGTGTGTGGTCTGGGGCCTGCATGTGCAGTGCAGTGCAGCGAGTGCAGTGAGTGCGTGGTGTGGTGTAAGAAATGGATCCCAGGGGTGGCTTGTCAGTCGTACGATTCAGTGCCCGCCTCTCCGGATGCGACCACACACACCTCTCTTGAGCTTACTCTCTACTTACTTTGCAGACTGCATGGTGGATCCCCCATGTGCGCGTTCTCGACCGCATGTGCGAACTTGCTGCAGAGCTTGGTGACTGCTTAGTAGCTACAGCAGCAGCACAGTAGTTAGTGCTCGTGCAGCTGAAGGACTGTTCTCCAAATCGTGACAGCATGGACCTCGTCTCTCTCTCTCTCTCTCTCTCTCTCTCTCCCATACTGTGCGGAATACCGAACCCATCCAATTCTGGAACAGAGCGTTCCACCTTTTGGCCCAATCCCACGCGAGTTTCAAGCACCGTCCTCCGTCAGGGTCTAGAACGTCAAATGCACAGGGCGCACCTCGAAACAGACAACAAAAGTCATGTACAATACAGTGTAGCCAATGCAGCCTCGGGGATGCGGTTCATTCTAGCAGATTAGATGACACAGGGCAGCTTCCCTTTGTCCGTTCGTTAGACCATGCACCTAAGCTCGGCGCTACTCTCTCCTTCTCTCCACCTCCTAGCCTTGCACCTCCTCACGTGAGGTTCACGATGTTGACCGGGGGCGGGGGCGGAAGAGGGCATAGCCTGGTCTGGTCTCGGCGCGACAAGCTGTCGCCGGACATGTGCCGCTTTCTGTGGCGTCGCGCCCAGATCCATTGATGGGATCCGTCTCATACATCGGCCGTACGGACCCGCACCCTAGTCAAAGGCGTCGCGTCTTGAGGATCCGCTCGCGGCAGGGCGAGGCTGAGAGTTGGACGGGGCCCTTGTCAGTGTTGAGGTGAACAGAAAACAAGAAAAAACAACGAGAATCAGGCCCGGAGGTAGAACGTTGCGAAGTTCCAGGGCGCCAGAACACCCCCCGAGGAACCAGTCCGCGTTCGACCAATCACTGCACCATGTCGGACCCGATTTAGCAGGTGGGCTGTGGCTCCATCACCCACCGACGACCGGCCCGTGAGATCATGATCATGATCATGGGCGGAACGCGGCCGTGGCCGTGGCGTGTTTTCTGAAGTCGGGTTTTCTCCCTCGCCAAACACGAAATGCTTAAAACGAGACCTCGCTGCTTTCTTCGCTTGAGCGAATTTTGACGTCTTGACTCACTCGAAACCGGAGTGGTGGTGCTGTGTTGAATGACATTCCACTCTGCTACTATGTCGTGTTCCATCCGATCAGTTCATCCCAAGGTCGACGAGCCAAAGCTCAACCGTGCCCCTGAAGAAACGGACCCGCACGTTACGCCAAGGAGAATCACTGTTCTAGCTGAGCCGAGCTGACTTCAACGAAGCAAGAGCCCTAACCTCTGCAGTGCGATGACCTGTTGTGAGAAGTGTTTTACCGGCTGTAGATCTGCCTCGGAATATTACTCGAGCTGACACCTCGTCGACATTATGAACCGATGCACGTCGTCTGCGATTACGACATCGGCCTCTCCTCTCCTCTTTGCCTCTTTCAACTTTCGAGCAGACGCTCCTCTCCTAAGCGAGCCGTCAATCCGGTCGAATAGGGTCACTATCCGACAACAAAAAAAGGGCTGTAGGATCCCGCCGAGCGGCGCTGCGCTGCGGTCTCGGCTGCAGCAGGATCGACGAGGACCCCTTTCCCAAATATTCCTGTTGACGGGCATTGGTTGCTGATCGTGACACGATAGTCGGCCAGTTGGCAGCCCCAAGTGCAGATGGAGGATCCCGTTGCAGCAGCTTTGCCCTCAAGAGGCCCCGAGCCAGCAGAGAGAGAGAGAGAGAGAGAGAGAGCTAGACGACTGAACGGCTGCCGCACTATCGAGTCATGGCAACTCTGTCCTGAATTGACGCCCGCGGCCGTCCAGAGTTCGTGCCCCGGCCCAAGGAAGCACCCACCTCTCCAAGGCGATCGATCCCCATTCTCCACCCCATGGGGAAGCTCGCACAAGTAGGTACAGTATACATGCTCACCCCGCGTCCAGGACGCGGGGAAGACTCGGCCGTGGACGAACGGAAGTCTCAACAGCGACCCCGGAAACTCAAATGTACCTCGATACGATTCGTGTGACGGCGTCGGTATGATCTCACGGCTGCATGCCATCTCATCCTGCCCCACAAAGCCGCCGACTGCACACAGCTCTGTTATCTTCTCCTCTTCCATCGCCGACCTCCGCTCTCCTCTGGCCTTGCAGCCGCGCGCCCCCTGCTGCCTCCTCCTCCTCCTCCCCCGGCCCTCCGTGCTCCGGTGCGGCTCCGCCGGGGGAAAGGCATTGTGGGACAGGACGCGGCCTTGACACATTGGTATCCGCCCCAGCGTTTTAGGGGTCGTTGGGGGTTGGAGGGAGGGGCAGCAACACGCGCGTGCGGGGGGACGGCTCGCTAGCTGCAGCCATCATCAGCCCATTTTTCCCCAGATCGAACCCTGCCAGCCTACCAGCGCCGCTAGCCACACCTGCGGGTTTGTCCTAGGTGCGGCCCAATCTGGTATGTGAGAGTGCGGATCCGGCATGCATTGCAGGTACCGCAGATGGCGCCGCGCCCTCGGGAGCTTAGCGCTGGGGAACTCCCTGGGACTTAGGAGAGCAGACGTCTATCTATCAACATTTGAGCGGACCAGGTTTGACTGCTTGTGGGACGCGGTAGAAGGTGCCGGTGTATCGTGAGACCAGACTAGGTACCGGCCAGTCATGCGGTAAGTATCTTCATGGTTTTGCATACCGCGCAACTGTTCAGAAATCTAAGAGAACGCTTGATGATGGAATAGAATCTGAATTTTTGATAAGGCTTCCACGCTCTCCTATGTGACCTTCCACCTGACGCCGTCTCCTGTGTAAGTCGCAGTATCGCAACGTTACACCGCCTTGAGCCTGCCATCCGAAGTGTTGTGTGACGCTGCTTTGCCCAGCTCCCAAAATATCTATGTGCAATGTTGCATCTAGGATCCACCAGGGCCACCCAGCAGGGCAAATCTCCGAACGATACCGGGTCCGTATTCTTGGTACTGCACATGTCGTTAGCCCGAAGCTCATAGACTCTTATGAAACCCCTGTTACTTGCCTCTGCCTTGGTGTGGCAATACGACCTGAACTCGGGCGTCTGCCCAAGCAGACTGCCACCAAACCACGGCCCGTGCCTCTGCCTCTTGTGAGTGATGACCTGCACCTCCAGCCCACCACTCTTTGCACCGCGACTGCGGACCTCGCTCGCCCGGATGCGATCGTCTACCAGGTGCTTAATGTCCCTCTGCAGCCGGCGGCCAAAGTCCTTGTACAACGTGCTTCCACCTGACAGCACAATGTTCTTGTACAGGCCTCGACGCACATCGATGGGTGACGACTGGATCACGCCGTCGACCACCACGGGCAGGGGTGTGAGGAAGTCGGAGCTGTAAATTTCCGGGTTGAAGAAGATCTCCGGCGCGAGGAAGCGCTCGTAACCCACGTCGACAGTCACTTTGCGGCCACCGGGCTGCAGGACGGGGTGTTGTGCGAAGCGCGTGGGATCGCGATCGAAGCGACTGAACTCCTTGACGATGTCTGGGCAAACGTAGCAGTACTCTTCCTTGATCTCCTGGGCGGCCTTCAGTGATGAATCGGGCTCGCCGCGGTCGCGCAGCAGCGACTGTACGAAGTATGTGATATCACGACCGGCGATGGGAATGGACTTGATGGAAGATCCGATCACGTAACCCTCGGCCACGGGAATGACGTGTGTGACACCATCGCCAGAGTCGATGACGGTTCCCGTCAGCGACCGGTCTTGCACTTTTGAGGAAGTCCAGGATGCGGCAAGGGCGAGGACGGCTTGTACAGCGATGTAGAGTCCCGCGCAGTTGAAGGACTCGAAGAAGATCTCGGCAGTGTTTTCTCGGTTCTCGGGAGGGTTCAGGGGCTAGAGCGCTTTGGTCAGTGCGTTCGTTGACGACGGAGGAGGAGGGGAGGTGGTCGGGTTCGTGTGTCACATACTGGTTCGGTGAGGAGAAAGTGGTGGTCTTCAGGTTCGACTCGTAGATACTTGAAGATCGAATTGGACCAGAAGCGTTCCATGTGATCCTACTCGCCGCGTCAGCCAATGAAGCACATGCCATGGGTTTGGACACCCCATACCCAGTTCTCTATTTGACCGTGTCGAATGGGATAGTGTAGACCGTATCCTGCCTAATCAGCATGCGCTCATCTCCTCTACCATTCCGCAGTCGAGCTCACCAGGTCCACCAGAAGCTGCTACTGCCTCGTCGCCTATGAAGAAGTCCAAGTCCTCTGTTCCCCGCTTCGAGTTCAAATGACCACCAGGGCCGGCTCCGCCAGTCAGGAAGGATGGTTTGTTGGCCACGGCAGGTCGACCGGAACCAGAGCCACCGCCGCCAGCCGCCGGGCCCTTAGTTGCGATCGCAGTAGGGAAGACGAAGGATGGGGAGTCGTTGCCGGCGAAGCCTGTTCACGAAGCAGTCGGGTCAGCCAACGGAGGTGGGGGTATCGAGGGACGTCGTCGGAGTAGCTGTACCTAGTTTCGAGAAACCCGTGCCGCTGCAGGAGAGACGTCAGTGATCCATGTATCTTGACATATAGGCATGGCAGTGGCTCTGGATATCTTCAAATATAGCTCCGTTGACCACCCGTACAGTCAGGTGGGGTCGTAGAGCTCCAGGGTGCTCATCACCGCCATGTCATGCTTAAAGGGGTCTGACGTACTTGTCCATGACAACGGCGGGAGTTTGGTTGGCCATGATTGCGATTTGGGGAGCTGCGCGCTCGTTCTCTCGGTCTTTGTGGTGTTGCGCAGCTCTGGGTTGAACGACGTAGGGCTGGCTGAGGTCGGCGGTTGATTAGTGTTGTCTCAGGACGAGGATGCGTTGATGAGGTCGTTGAACCGCAGCAACGGCACTGGGCAGTGATGCGAGCAACTTCCGTTGCGCTGGCGCCTGCCAGAAGCCAAACCCCTGACCCCAGCCCCGGCTTGACTACACTTTGTGGCGGTGCTGATTGAAGCCGTGCGGCACCGGGTGCCCAGCCTCAACTCAACCGGGGTGTGGCTTGATCCTTGCCTTTGAGGGACAACGTCACTGCATGTGGTCTTGTCCCTCCTCAACAATGGCTCTGACGAACACGGTTGTCTTTAGTTTACATTACCATCCAAACAATTAGCCTTGGAATTTGACCAGGACTCATCAATTGGCGGTCAAATTTTGTCCACTGATGCCATTGCTTGACGTTGGATCACAGAGGGCATCTGGAATTGAGTGCTCTACCTCCAGGGTGGTTGCAATCTGACGAGAGAAACGCCCTTGAGAAACTCCATCACACCTGCCTCCTAGAAGTGGACATCTTGGAAGGCGTTTGGTCAGAACAAGGAGAACTCTTCCTGCTTGCTAGCCGACTCGGACTGTAGCTCGCAAAGATCCCGGAGTGATGAAAACCTCAGGTGTCGTTCTGACTCCACTTCACTCATTTCACTTCACAACACCATCCGCAAGGGCGATTCTCCACGCCTGATGCGGGTTTCCATTCTTTCGGCTGAGTTCCTTCACTATTCACTATTCGCAGTTCACTCGGATCATTCACTCGCTTGTGACTGTTTGCAGGCATAAAAAGCCACACCTGCGTCGCCCTCCTCAAGACCAACTTCACCTCCTCCTCTTCTGGATTCCATCTCACACAAACAACGGCGTGAACCTGATAGGTGAGCAAACCAGGTTCCTCCTTCTGCTTGTCCTTCTCTTCTGCTTTTTTGTTTGCCACGTCAAAAGGGCATTTGCCTTTTGCAGCGATTATCACATGCTCTGTTATCATCGTTCTCTATACCACCTCGCAACCCCGTTCTGCATCAAGACACTCGTACCTGAGATCGGCGCTCTCGTCCTATACCAACGCGATGGATGGGCCGACATGGCTTGTCTTTGTCGACCTTGCTCGGCAGGTGCACGCCGGTGAGGACAGCCATCATGTGGTGAACCTTGATGGCAAGCTCTGGGTCTACCCGTTTGCCTTCCAGTGCCAGCTCGCAGATCCCAAGACCCAGGTCCACGAAGTTGGCGAGCAAGATCACCTCTGCGACAACAATGCGAACGACGACAAGGACTGTGTCCTCTGCAGACACCTCGACCACCACTTTCCCAAGAAGTGGATCCCTGAGAACCTGGACCCCGACAACGAGCACCTGCATGCTTTCATCCTGAAATTCAACAAGGAGCACGACATTATCAAACTCATCGATGAAGGTCTCGTGGCGCAAAAGTGGAGAGACACCTTCGAACCGTTCTTTGAACTCACCAAGTTCACCAACGAGGAACTGAGCCAGTGCAACCCGGTGGGGCAATCATTCTTGCAAGAGTCTCTTTGGAAACTTGCGTACATCAACGACATCAGCAACCCGAACCCGTGGGCCGACTCTGACGGCGCTTGGACTGAGGCTCTTCACATCCCCGACCCAGACGATCCATTCGACGACCTGTTCGGCTTTCCTCCACACCCACTGTGCCAGAACCCAATCAACCCGTACCACCCGAACGGGGTGCAACAACGTTGTCATAGCGGCTGCAGAGAGTACCGCAACGCTTTCCACGAGAGCCTCGCACAGAAAGACATTGAAGCTCAGTCTCGTGTCAGACCTGGTCTTCCATCTCAGCGTCTGACCGGAGAAGAGATGGACAACCCAGCGGCTCCAGCTGCATTTTCTGACGTCTGGTCTGCTGTCTCAGATCTAGTGGACTTGAGCACAGTCGCCGACGAGAGAAACCCGAACTGCCGTTCAAAATCCCCCACTCCTTCAGTCGACACCTTCATTCAAACTCCTCGAGTTTCTGATTACCCTCGTCCTTCTTCGTTGCCTTTTCACGACTGCCCTGCATTTGAGAGAGACGAGGTTGACAGCAGTGCTGACTCTAGCGGCAACGAGCAGTGGGACCCTACCATCAACCCCAACCGCATCCCGATGGACATTGGTCGGAAGAAGGAGTGGGACCCGGCCCCCAGCGAGAATCAGATGGCCATCTTCATTCATGCCGGTGCTGGCTATCATAGTCTGCAGAATGAGAACATCCATCTTGCTATGTGCTCGAAGTAAGTTTGCCGAGTATTCGGTCATTGTTTGCACGGGTGCGCTGACATTTCTCAGGGCCGCATCTGCAGGCATGAAGCGTCTGAAAGCTGGTGAGACAGCTGTCGAGGCCGTCGTGGCCGCGATTAAGGTGCTGGAGAACAACGAGATCACCAACGCTGGGCTCGGCAGCAATCTGACCATCGATGGCAAGGTCGAGTGTGACGCCACCATCGTCGACCACTTTGGTAGAAGCGGTGCTTGCGGAGCCGTCCCCAGTATGAATACTTGCATCCACACTTCCTCTTGCTAGATGTCACTGACTTTGGACACAGACATCAAGAACCCCATCTCACTCGCCAAGACCATACTCGAGACCAGCTCCCAGACGCTGAGCCTGCGACGTGTGCCGCCCAACTTCTTGGTCGGTGAAGGCGCCAAGGCTTTTGCTATCGAGCACGGCGTGCCTACAGTCTCCAGTGATCAGTTGACCACGCGCAACGCCAAAGATCGATACTGCAGATGGCGCGCTGATTTGGACAAGGCCCGCGGAGAGACCGGCGCGGCTAGCCAACAGATGACGACTCCTGAATCCTCCCCTGCTCACCGTGTGAGGGGTCGAGACGAGGAGCCTCTCAAGTCCAAGGCTCGCAAGGGCCAGCTGCGTGACCACACGACCGCTATCATGACAGGCACATGGAACGAGGGCCAACCCGACTCGCCCTCGTCTGAGATGAACCCGAACTCTCCACCCACCACCACCCCCGTCTCGGGCAGCCCCGTCAAGCGATCACCCCTAACGGGTGTTCACAATAGTACACAGCGTTTTGGAGCCGCATCCGCAGTTCGCGATTCTGATAACTCACAGGCTACTACGCCTGCCAAGCGGGTTAAGACCCAGAAGGATGAGCGAGCCCGACTGACTCAGGGACGGTCGACTTGGGTCACGGAGGGCGACTCGGCCGATAACATCTCGTCTCTGGATGGATCTCCGACCCGGAGAGATATGACCGACCTCGCCTCCTCCTCCCCTCGCGGCCTGAAGCGCCGCGCCGTCACCGAGCTGACTGCCGAGCCCAACGATGCCGACTTTGACCTGATCACGGACACTATGGGTGCCATTGCGATCGACGAGTGGGGCAACATCGCTGCCGGGTCATCCTCGGGCGGAATCGGCATGAAGCACAAGGGTCGCACCGGCCCGGCCGCCCTCGTTGGCATCGGCACGGCTGTTATCCCCTATGTAGACGGCGACCCGGAGAACAAGACTGTCGCAGCTGTGACCAGTGGTACTGGTGAGCACATGGCTACGACCATGGCCGCTTCCAAGTGCGCCGAGCGGCTGTACCATGGCACCAAGCGTGGCCCAACCGGCCGCGATGTTGTCGAGGATGACGATGCAGAGATCATGAAGAGTTTCATCAAGAACGACTTCATGGGTCACCCTGGGGTCGTCCACCAGGCCAGTGCTAGAGCCATTGGCGTCGTGGCCGTCGAGGCCAATGCAGAAGGCATCTACGCAAATTGGGCGCACAACACTGACTCCTTCGCCTTGGCCAGTTTCGGCTCCGAAGACAAGGTCCCCTACCTCGTCATGTCGCGCCTGCCCGATGGCTCGTCTGTCACTATTGGTGCGCGTCGGCTGGGTAACGTCCCCAAGAAGCCCATGTGGTGAATGACTCGTTGCCTGGCATCTGTGCGTCGGTCTTGCTGACTGGCGATATGGTTTTCGGAAACCCCTTGTCTTCCACGTCTTCTTTTCATACAAGGCAAAGCGTGTCGACAGCAACGAGCTGCAACTTACACGCTCCTGACACTCACCTACAATACTCGCACACATCATTACCATCATCGATGTTCAGATCAGCAGCCTAGCTTGGACGGTTGCAACACCTGGCATCGGATGACCGTTCGGCTGACCTAGAAATCACGGCCCAGCTCTGACAGCTGCTTTTCCTAAACAGTGACCCAACGTCTTCAGCATTTTGACTTGAAGGGCTTGTTCGGTTTCCTAAGAACACATGCGACTCATAGTCAAGCGGCATAGATGGCTTTTGTCTTTTCGTGATACCCTACAATCAGCATTCTGAGATTCGGCGTTGGATCGTTCCTCTGGGTGGGTAGTCGACACTGAGTGGCTGCGGCAACTTGGATGGGACCGACACGCGACTTTGCACAGAGGTTCTCTGTTTCATATGACCATTTTGACCTCTACAACGGGCGACAAGAGTCGCCTCTAGTTTTGCGACACATGGCACCTAATTAATTATCCCCCTGTCAAACCTCGCACCTTCATCACCACACTCACGGAGCCGCTAGACTTTTATTTCCATACGACAATCATTCCGATCTACCTTGTTTGGAATGAAAAGAACGCACGGTATTGTCCTCTGAGACTGGACGGGCCTTGTTGTCGGACAGGAAGGCAGACTGGACGGATTTGTGGTTGGCACGGATGGATGGATAAGGCGGCTCAACGTCACATATACTTGGGGCGCTCAGGAGGTTGGCAGTTGCATGGACATGGCCTCACTTTTGGTGGCGGGTATACGCTTAGATTGGCCTTATTACCCCTTTCATGACTTAGAATGGTTCCGCAAGGGACATCCCCTAATATTACCTTCGAGGTACAGCCTAGACCGCATTGCTAGATAGCATAATCGCGTCTCACCTTTTTGAGCCATCGGTGTGTGATGCTGGGCATGATGGTGATTGCGATTGTACGGCGATGTTGACAAGAGCGGTTTTTGTCTCGACTGAAGAGGGCCACACTCCGACCCAAGTCCCATATTGCAGTGTCACGCACGGTAGAGGCCCAAGGTTCTGCTTGATTTGGTATCTTGTCTTCATTGCATGCGCTCAGACCGAGGCTCGCCCTGTTATCCTCTTGTGAGTTCTTTCCACACCCGGCCGCGGTTGGGAGTCTTCATCAAGACCCCGTGATTTATATCTACTCTACATGCCACTGCGATCTCATGCGTGAATTGTAAGTTCTAGAACTGGGTATCCATTCCCATCGTCTTCCTCGTCTGCAGCAAGGTGCCGCCAATCGAGGCCTTGCAAGATACTCTGCGTCCAGAGATTGAAGAACAAAGTCGAATACGTGCTGATATTTTATATCAGCGAGACTTCATGGACCCTTGAAACGTCTTTTGGCGGCTCTTACGACAGACAGTTCAGAAGGGGTGTTCTCTATTCGTCGTAAGCCGGACCTCACCTCGATACGTAGACACTCCGACGCGCGTATTGCTTCATTTTTGACTTCTTCAACTGCGTCAACAGGGCTCTCTCCTCAGCCCGGTCTCGGTGTTCCTGTCGCGCTGCCCGGTGCCTCACTCGAGCCTACCGGCTCACCATTCAAGCCCAACTTCCTCTTCCTCTTCTTCTTTCTGGGCACGACGGCCGGCTTGGATCCGTATGTACCCAGGCCTAGCTTGTTGCCGCACGTATAGCACTCGGCATTTTCTGGGACCTCACAGAAGATGGACAGACAGATGCTGCACACGAAGCCGGTGTCAATGACTCTCCTGTGACAGAAACAAGCGGCCCGGAAGTCGACGTTCGTCGTCGACGGGCTGACAAGCTGTTCCATCCCCGTGGCGCCGTCGATCGCGGCGCGCGTGCCTGCCTGTCCCGCGCCTGTGGTGGTTGTGGTCACGGTCTGACGGGAGTCGATGGCCGACGCGAAGCCAAACATGAGATAGGCGAGGAGGCCCTGCGGGTTGGTCGCCTCTAGGAAGGTGCCGCGTGTTATGTAGCTGGCCTGCTGCAGGAAGGTCGGGGCGCCGTGGAGGGAGAGGATGTCGATGGGGATGCCAGCGTGGGACGCGGCAAAGACGGCATTCATGGTGGGGATGTATTGGGAGGGTGACGAGTCGGAGACGGAGAGCACGAGGATGCGCGCGTGCAGGCCGCGGAGAGAGCCGCTGGTGGAGGAGAGCGCAGCTGGGTTGGAAGACGTGGCGGCGCCATTGTTCTTGGCCGAGCCGGCTGTTGCTTGTGCACCATCTGCTGCGGTGAGCTGCAGGGAGTTCTTGTTGATGTGATGAAGGGCGAGGGTCAGAGCGCCTGATATCTGGGTGGTTGTAGTCGCGAGGTCGGTCTCGGTGGTGGAGGTCATGAGTTCACGGAGGGAGGTGAGGATGGAGGCCTCGATCTGGGCGAATTGAGCAAACTTGTTTGCGGAGGCTTTTCGCTTCGCGTTGGGAAATCTGGGCGTCTGCTTGTCTATAAAAGTTGGATCGACATCGGCCATCTCGACGTCATCACCATTTTCCCGTGGATGAGGCGGCTTCGGCGGTGCTGGCCAGAGCCATACTGCGCGGTTGGTATGCGACGCTATGATGGCGACCTGGTTGGAGCTGCTATACGCGAGCTGGGAGTTCACAAAGACGAGGATGTTGGCGAGAGCCTTCGAGATGGGAATGGCATTGTTGACGGCAGCCCATGCGCGCGGGTTCGTGTCGATGACAATCGCAGTGAGCGACGGTGTCTCCTCGGTGGCATAAATCTCGTAGTGGGTGGTAGCGTCGACAGCATCCATCGTGGGCCGCCCTTTGATGCCGTCGACCAGCCGAGTACCTGCGACAAGTTTCCGAGAGTTGTCTTTGGTTGAGGGTTAGTGTCGAGAGGCTCAAAGTTGCGATGGCGTCGTTGAAGTTCGAACAGTCCAGGGTTCTAGGGTTAAAGGACTGTGCCTGCCGCAGTAGGGGTGCTTCCAAGATTGGAAACCGTCCGGGTTCTGGACCCTGGAGTCCTGGACGCGCCTGGGCAACCCTGGCAAGCTGCAGATCAGTGTCGTAATGCCCCCCACTGTAACTTTCAACATGGGGTGGGAAAGGGGCGCCTTGCAGCCCTGTATGGCGTGTGTCTGGCTGGCCCGACGCTGCAGCTCGGAGCATTGCCCCGCGTCCGCTGTCGCAAAGCTCGGAGCACTGCTTCTACTGTGTATACTCATGCGGCGAATTCCTAACGCGCGACTTGCACGGGGCATGTATGACGGTCAGCCATAGTCAGCTGTCCGATCTGGTCTCCCAACAACTGTCACCAATCAGATTTTGCTCGCCATGGACGACTGATTCTATGCGGGCACTTGGCTTGTCGTACAAAATCCGCGTGAAACGAAAGCCAAGATCAAGCTGCATCTGACGAGCTCCGCGACCGCAGCATACAAAAGGCCCGGCCTTGCATGTCTTCTCCGCGCCTCCTGATCTCCTTCTCTGCTTACTTGATGATACTCGCCAAACCACCCTCAGCATACCGTCGCGGCTACAACTGTTGATCATGGAGTCCGTCAACGAGCAGCCACAGCAGGATCTGGCCAAGATGAGCAGGGAGGATCAAACTCTTCTCGTCTTTGCGCGCCTGATGGAAGGCGGCCAGGAGGATGACGAAACCGTCAAGGACTTGGACCAACTCACAGGACTGTTGAACGAGGACCTCGAAGCCAGCAAGACCAGCAAGTCAATATGTACCGTCATCGATGACGACTGCCTTGACACCATTCTGTGCTACCTCGACATGAGAAACTCCGATGTGGTACGAGGGCATGCGACCCTGACCGCCGCCGCATATCTCAAAGCTGCCGGTGATGTCGGCTCACAGAAGCTGCGGAATTTCTTTCAGGACCGCGTCAAGCGGGGGACCTACGACGACTACATCGTTGCCTTCTGCGTCGCCGCCAGCATCTTCCCAGTCGTTCCCGACCTCACATCGGAGCTGTTCCTCAGTGAAGGCTTCCTGCCAAGCCTGAGCCCACTGATGCGCCGGAAGTGGAAGAGCCGCAAGGTTGAGACGGCATGTCTGGAGATGCTCAACGCAGCATGCATGAACGGAGCCTGCCGAGAGGCCGTCCAGAAGTACTGCATCGAGTGGTTGGAGGAGGTCGTCGACCAGGATCCTGAGGACGCCGTCAAGTCCATGTACGCTCACAACACCGACGGATCGCATGTCGAGGAGGGATCCGTATCCATGCGAAGGCACTCGGAAAATGTGCAACATCTTGCCGCCGTCATTTTGGCAAAGTTAAGAGTTAGAGACCCCATCGGCATGCGCCACCCTTCTGTCATCGGCGAGGACTATCTGCCTGGAAAGTCTGACTGACCGTTGGACATCCAGGCAATACAACCCCTGAAGGCCCCAGATGGCAGTGATAACGAGCGAGTGCAGCAAGCAAGCACAACCATTGAGGAGCTCTCCAAGATGTTCACAACAATGTTGGTCAAGGACCCAGAGCACTCGCGGAATAATTCCATCGAGGGATTGGCCTATGCCTCGATACGGGCAAGCGTGAAGGAAGACCTAGCCAAGAACAAGGAATTTCTGGAGAATCTCGTCAAGGCTTTGGAGGGCGCCCCACCAAAGTCACCACTCACCTATGGCGCCTTGAGCATCCTCTCGAATCTCACGCGGTTTCAACCAGTGCAGACGGAGGAACAGAAGAAGATGGAACAGCTGAAAGCTTATGCAAATGCGGTAGGCAAGCTTGCGCCGGACCCTCTGAATGACGACGAACACGTCAAAAAGCGGTGCAAGGCGGTGTTCGAGGCAGGCATCACACCTGTTCTAGTGACGCACAGCAAGAACGGCTCGACAGCATCCCTATCCTTGATCATCAACATCATAAACTCCCTATCCATGCTACAGACGATACGGGGCCAACTCGCTCAACAAGGCGCAGTGCGGCTCCTTTTAGCGGCGTGGAACGCTCTTCCCTCTTCCGAAGCCCCAACTAAACGCACCGCCGCCCAGGCCGTCGCACGTATACTAATCTCCACCAACCCTTCACACGTCTTTGGCGGCACACGACCGATTCCCCAGGCCGCCGCCATCCGCCCGCTCGCCTCCATCATCGCGCCAGATCCCAATGCTGATACCAGAGACCTTCTACCTACCTTTGAGGCACTCATGGCACTCACCAATCTCGCTTCGACAGATGACGAAACCAGACAAGCCATAGTGCGGCAAGCCTGGCCCGACATCGAAGAGCAGTTGCTCTCGACGAACGCCATGGTGACCAAGGCGGCCGTCGAGCTGATCTGCAATCTAGTACAATGCGTCGACGCAATGGCTCTCTACGCGGACGGCTCGACCAAGGCCAAGGACAGGCTGCACATCCTTCTGGCGCTGACAGACGCCGAGGACGAGGGGACGCGCAGCGGCGCGGGCGGTGCGCTTGCCACGCTCACGGGGATCGACGAGGTGGTGAGCGCGATACTGGAGCGGGACCGAGGCGTCAAGAACATATTGGGCCTGTGCGCGGAGGAGAGCAGCGAGGAGCTCAGACATCGAGGCGCTTTTGTCGTGTACAATCTGGTTACGATAGAAGGCGACACGGGACGGCGTGCGAGAGAAAAGATAAAGGCCGAGGGAGGGATTGAGGTTCTCACGGAGTGTGCGAAGCGCACGAGACGGCCGGAGGTCCTCGACCTCACCGTGCAGGCTTTGAAAGGGATACTGGAGGAGAATTAGGTATCTTGATAGACGATGGTGGGGGCCGGTGTGCATCTCAATCATACTCATATGATGCTGCTCCTGATTAAGTACTTCAGTGTTAGGCAGATATTGGGATGAGTGTTTCGTCTTTGGTCTATTCCTGTGAGCTTGTGCGGCCATCTCTCCCTCCCTCCTTCCCTTCGCCTGCCTTGCAGGCTCCGATACACGTTCTCCGTCTATCCCACCCTCCTGAAGTCAATGTAGTCTCTTATCCTCTGAGCCTTGAGCACATCAGCCAGCACAGCTAGGAGTGGTCTCGTATCCGATACGCTGCAACACTCCGAATCATCTGCCATTGGGGACTTGGCATGCCGTGAGGGCGGCTGGCGCGTCAGTGAAAGAAACAAAGTCTTTAAGTATTATGTTCCCTTGCCGTTCATGAGTTTCTACATCTATGAGTGCAAATTTTCAATTATGCAGTACATAGTCCATCGACAAGACGCTCCGTGGTGCGTCATGGGACATCTCACTTTGACGTAAACAGCAGGGAAGATTGCCGATCATATGTCAGACCGCATTCTCGCAGATCAGAGTCCTTTTACTTTTTTTTTTTTAATTTTTTTTTTAATTTTTTTAATTTTTATTTATTTATTTAAGTGGTGAGCTCTCAACTCGGGAGGCGAGAGCTTGTATACCTAGTACTTTGTTACAATAGCACTCATCTCTCAAATTCTCTAGGCCTAGAATCGTATTCTATCCATCTATGTTGTAATCCCCCCAGAGTTTCTCTGTCTCGGCTCGCCTACCGCAGCAAAGCTACCATCCCACAGCTTCTGAATGCCCTGAACAGCGCTAACACCCAGCCTTACCCAGACAGGTTTGTGGCCCTTTTCGACCATCGCGTCGACTGTATGATTATCAAAAGAATACTCAAACTGAGCCTCATTCGGGATCAGTTGGTCGTGGAACCGGGGCGCCGCAATCGCCAAGCTGATATTCATGCCGTGCTCCAGCAGATGCCACGCCGTCTGCGTTGTCGCACTGATGATCCGGCTCCCGCCAGCCGCGCCCGTGATGAAGAACACGGTACCGTTGGGATACTCCGCGATGATCGGCGTGATGGAGGACATGGGCCGCTTGCCCGGCCGGATGTAGTTCGCGGGCGAGGGCGCGAAGCCGAAGCTGTTGCGCACGCCGGGGATGCTGAAATCGTCCATCTCGTCGTTGAGAATGATCCCGCTCTCCGGTGTCATGATCTGTGCACCAAAGAGCAGGTTGACCGTGGTGGTCGAGGAGATGGCCATGCCGGAACTGTCGGCGGTGACGATGTGCGAGGTGCCGTGGGTCTCTGCCGCGAAGAGCTGGCGGGGGTCGTACTCCTTGACGGGGAGCGTGGTGCTGTCGTCGATCTTGTGGCGCGTCTCGTTGGCTTTGTGATCGCTCAGCAGGGACTCCTCGAACCGCTCGATGTTCGAGACGAAGTCCGGGTCGCCTAGCTCGAGTCGGGCACCGTAGGCAAAGCGCATGGCCTCGATGAAGCGGTGCGTGGTGAGGTTCGTATCTGCCAAGTCATCGACGGGGTACTGCTCCATCGTTTTGAGCATGTTCAGCATGATGGAGCCGCTGCTGGGCGCGCCTGTGGAGTACAGCTTGAAGCCGCGGAAGTCGATGCTGATGGGCTGCTTGCCGTAAGCACGGTAGGATCTCATGTCTTCCATCGTGAGGATCCCGTTGGTCGCTTGCGCGATCTTGACCATGTCCTCGGCTGCATGGTGTCAATTGACTGGCATTCGAAACCGAGAAAGGAATGACGTACCTAATTCACCGGAATAAAAGATGTCTGCACCGTGTCTGCCAATCTTCTCCAAAGTACTGCACGTTGTTTTGAGCCTCAGATCTAGGGAGGTAGAGAAGCACTAGGGGAGACACTTACGCGGCATATCTCTTCCGCGTGATGACGTCTCCCAAGTGAAGGAGCCGTCCGTTTGGCGCAAAGTCTTCTGCCCAAATAGGGTCCTCGACCAGAAAATTGCCTCTTACCCCCTTCGTTGCAAAATCCATGTATCTCACAAGATCTTCCGTCACTGAACAGGTAGTTTGGATATCAGCATCATGCCCTGCAACGTCACATGTATTCCAAGATAGCGGACGAACGCACCATTGAAGCCATTGCGTGCTAAATACACTGAGGGGTTGACGACGGCTCGCCAAGGCAACAACTAGATAAAAAGATTAGCAAGCATTCGAATCGCGTGCAAATGGATGACAGAACTCACTCCATGTTTCTGATGCAGGTACTCAAGGCCCTTCAGATCACCTGGGACTGAGACAGCCAGTCCACCCGTTACAGCACCTTGCAGATTTCCCTTGTACATATCCTCAAACGCTGCCGCAGGTGCAGCCTCTCGATAGTCTATCGTCTCATAGTTGCCGTCTGAGTCGCGAACGAGAGCAAAGCCCCCGCCCCCTATGCCTGAATGATACATTCCGATTACGCCAACACATAGCTGGGCTCCGACATGAGCATCTGCCGCATTGCCCTATAATCCAGATTGAGCCTCATGCAATTTGATCGAGATGTTGAGTTGGAGGATACGCACACCTTGTTTCAACAAATCAATTCCAATCTGCGAGCATATTGTGCTCTCACTTGCTACCGCGCCATGGACGCTCGACAGAGAGGCCTGGATGGGCACTTCCGCGACTGGTAGAGCTGATATTGGTGTAATATGGCCAAGAGCTATTACGCACAAAAGCCCAAGGCCGATATGTTCTACGCATCATGTTAGAAAACCCACAGAGCACGCTCTTGTGCAGAGACCTTCGAGGGGATCTCACTCATTTTCCACGGTTTTTAAGCGGCCGAAGCCGACACGGAGATAACGAGAAAAGAGACCCAGTCTGCGCCCAAGGTAGTCGCAAACAGCAATATGAAAAATGAAATCAAAAAAATGAGGGGGGTATTGCGGTCAGTAGGAGAAGGTCAAGAAGTCAAGGAGGCAGGAAAAGAAAAAGAAAAAGACAGCAAAGGCGGCCCTCGGGGGTACTCTTTAGTGGATAGATCCACGAGCACGCACAAGCGGTGCCGGATGACCCAAGACCGGCACCACGGGACCGACTGTAGTCGGAGCTGGTGGCCCATGATTAGTAACACTGCCGATAAAGCAACAGCAAGGACAGCTTGCCTATAATGGCTAAAAGTCTAACCGCATCAGGTAACAAGTTTTGAGCCAATAAGCTCCTCTGCAAAAATAATGCAGAATTTCCTTCACTCACTCCATCTCACCTTCAACTTCATTCCGTCTCACAGAAGTCAAATAAATATTGATTTGGCGCCATTGCTGGCTTGAACATTGTCGGCGCCCCAGTCTAGGTCGTTTATCTGATGAGACTCCACGTTTCAAAGCTCACCAGACCTTTCGTAGCGGCACCAACACCCACAAAAAGTCCGCTGCTCACCTTCACCATCCCGCGGCATCTCAGAATGGCATCAACCGTCTCACAACCTGCCATCGACGCAGCGCCAACTCCAAACTTTGCCAGAAATACGAATGGGAAGAGGCCCTTCAACAATGGCCATGGCGGCGGGCGAGGTGGTTTCCAGAAGAAAGCAAAAAAGGTCAAGGCAAAGCCTGTCAAGGAGGGATCGTCAGAGGAGGTGCTCATGGCCGACATTCGCGCCATGCTGGAGGCACAAACGCTCGAGGACACCACGGCCACCTCCGGGGACACACCGGCCGCGACCGAGAACGATGAACTTCCTGAACAAGGCAGCCACATCGAAGTCGAGGTGCAGCGCCTCTCCTCCACTGGTGACGGCTTGGCCCGCCAACCCGGCCGCAAACAGATCTACGTCGTCCCTTTTGCCATCCCGGGCGACACCGTCAAGATCAAAGTCTATCGACATCTCCTACATCAAGATCACTCCATCGGTGACTTCATCTCCGTCGTGAAGCCCTCGCCTCTGCGCGACGACAACAGGGTCACATGCCAATACTTTACGAAATGCTCGGGGTGTCAGTTTCAGATGATGGCCTACCCAGACCAGCTCGCTCACAAGCGTACCATCGTCGAGCGTGCCTACAAGAACTTCTCCCAGCTGTCACCGGAGCTCGTCCCCACGGTCGGCGAGACCATGGGCAGCCCGCTACAGTACGGCTACCGCACGAAGTTGACGCCGCATTTCGACGGCCCGCCGGGCGGGAACTTCTCGCGGAAAAAGAACCGCGAGAAAGTCTTCTTTAAGGAGGTACCTGAGGTCGGGTTCATGCTGAAGAGTTCGCGGCGGACGATCGACATCGAGGACTGTCCCATCGGCACGGACGCGGTGCGGAAAGGTATGACCCGGGAGAGGGCGCGCATGAGGGAGGAGTTTGGCAAGTACGAGCGCGGGGCGACGATTTTGCTTCGCGAGAGCACAAAGCGCATACCGAAGGGCGAAGCAGTCCCCGAACCACAGCCGGACGACGGGGTCGTGGTGGAGACGGACGGGTTCACGGACGTCAAGACGTGCATCACGGACAACAACGCCACGTCGACCGAGTACATCGACGACTTTGTCTTCACGAACCCGGCCGGCTCTTTCTTCCAGAACAACAACTCCATCCTGCCCTCCTTCACAGACTACATCCGGCAGCACATCATGCCCCCGCCGGCCTCGGCCGCGGACCAGAAACCCATCAAGTACCTCATCGACGCGTACTCGGGCTCGGGGCTCTTCACCATCACGCTCTCGTCGCTCTTCAGCGGCGGTAGCATCGGCATCGACATCGCGGGCAAGTCGATCGACTTTGCGCGGACCAACGCCCAGCTGAACGACCTCCCCGAGGAGCAGTGCAAGTTTATCGCGGCGGACGCGCCGGAGCTGTTCAAGAGCGTCAGCGGCTTCGACCCGGACGAGACGGTCGTGGTGCTGGACCCGCCGCGGAAGGGCTGCGATGCGAGCTTTCTCAGGCAGCTGCTCGGGTTCGCGCCGAGGAGGGTGGTGTACGTGAGCTGCAACGTGCATACGCAGGCAAGAGATGTAGGCGTCTTGGTCCGAGGCGAGGTGTCGAGTATGGAGGGCGGTGAGAAGCACGGGGAGGAAGGCAAGGATGGCGAGGCAGAGACTGGCACCGAAAAGCCGAAGCCCAAGACGAGATATGAGATTGAAAGCCTCAGAGGCTTCGATTTCTTCCCGCAGACAGGCCACGTAGAGGGTGTAGCGGTGCTGAATAGGGTTGTTGAGATTTAGGGATTTGCCGCAAGCAGCTGAATGTTGCTGCTGAGATGAATGGAAAATCAGGAACCAGCTATGCAAGATGTTGCATTGCAACGGAAAGGTTGCAATATCCTGAGACATCTGAGGGCACGACAAGTCATGATGAACTGGAACCAGCTGGGTTAGTGACCCTGTCTTTTGTGGAATTCTGCCTGATGCTATCCGCTGATGCAAATCGCTCCCTAGCCCAAGCATTCCCTCCGTACTTCAAGGTATTAAGTGCACAGTTCCTTCCCTTTTGGTACAATTCTACCAACAAAACAATACGCCGCCTGAATGCCACTATGTACCTGCCCACCAGCTGAGGCGAGGTAAAGAAATGGGTATCTGAGTGTTCATGCAATTCTATGTCTGTGAGGACCCTTCACCTCCTCTTCCCAGAGAAAGCAGAGAAGCTGTCTCTTTTTTTCTTCTTCTTTTTTTTTTTTTTTGGCCCAAACTGTTCGTCTTCATCTCGCATTTCATGTGAGGCCAGGTCAGTCCGCCACGCCTCGATCTCTGTTGTATCCACGGGCGATTGCGACCAGGTGTCTGGGGTTGTGGCATGGTGTCACACCAGAAAATCACGATCTGGCTTTAGCCACAAGTCTCTGCATCTGCTCGATCCACTTGCGATCGAATTCAACCTCTCCAAAACGCTTTGCAGACTGGCGAGCACGCAGACGCATGGCCAAGGGATCTGCCAGAGACAGAGCTTGCTCGTAACCTTCCGCAAACTCCACTGCAGTAGATGCATGGTATCCTGAACATCGATATTAGCATGTGACTCATTCTGGTTGATCAGGTGAGGGGATGGGCAGCATGTCTGATTATACTCACCAGTGGGCTGTCCGTCGATTTCTGTGACAATATCCAGCTTGGGACCACCAGAATTGTGCACAACAGAGATCAGGCCGCTAGCCTGATACTCAACCACACCGATACCGAAGTGCTCATTCCACATACCATTCACACCCACGCTTGCCTTCTGCAGCCACTCGAGGATGTCAGGCCAAGGTGCATCGAGGCGAAAATCAACCTGTTCATAGATCTGCAGCTCGCGAGCAGATAAACGCAAGTTGTACACTCGCTTAGCATCGCTGTCATCTCGCACGCTGCCAACCAAGACCAGCCGTGCGTCCCTGGAAGCCTCACTGCCGCTTCTGACAAATTTGGAGAAGGATTCCAAGATCAGCTGGTGGTTCTTCTCGGCACGAAATTGCGCTATGTAGAGTAGGATCTTGCCGCGCTGTGCCTCGCTGGCCGCAGAGACCTCGACGGCGTCCTCGAGCTCCTCGACTGCACAGGGCGGGTATACGACGGCAATCTGGTCCTTTCTGCCAGCCTCACGGCGGCTGGAGCCCCACAGCGAGGTGATATGTGCCTGCGTCCAAGTCGAGTTGGTCATGACGACGTCAATGGTTGTGCCCATCTTGGTATACAGTTTTGCGAACTGTTTCCAGTACCACAGCTTTGCAGATCCTCTTAGGCCCTTGCCCTGGCCAGCGTTCACACCCCGGGAGCCGAGAGGAGAGTTGGGGTCAAGAGACTCAATCATGTCGGTCGAAATCGTAGGGTAGTGGACATAGGCGCCGGTGGGCATGGTCTTGAACAGCCACCTACACAGGCCAAGCGCAAAGGCGTAGCCCATGGTGTCGATGAATATGTCGGGGACACAGAGGCCAAAGGCATCCCAGGCGACGATCATTGAGCCCAGAGACTGTCCGAGGAGGGTGGCAACCGGATACGTTGATGCTTGAACCCAGTGCCGCGTCTGGAGATAAACGAATTGAATTCTAGCTTGCTTGAGACGGATGTTGAAGCGGCCCTGAGAAGTAGGAGTAAGCGGGAGTCATGACTTGCGGTCGTAGCATTTGGGCTGACTTACCTCAACGCGGGCTAGAATCTGCTCTTTCTGGACATCGTGATCGCCGGTGTATATGACACAGTTGGCGTTGGGCCATCTCGACTGTACTGCTCGAATTGCAGCCCAGAGGACTCGCTCACCACCACCTCCAGCATTACTGCACCACGTCAGTCAAGTCAATTGCGGCCGCTACTCGGGACATACATGCAACATACCAGAAAGGATGGAAGAAGCCGACGATACCGTCCCATTGTTTGTCTGTGGGCTTGTTACCACCAGATACACTCGTAGGAGAGCAGGCATTGGTCCGGTCCCAGTCACAGTGTCACTCACCTGTGGTCGCATCTTTATCCACGGCCTTGTCCTCTTCGCCTTGTTCCTTCCGTGACGGGGTCTTATCTTCCTCTTTGCCTTGTTTCTCCGGTAGCTTCTTCAGGTCTGCCTCAATCAATCCCAGCACGTAGTCTCTCTTGCCTTCAGACCTCCGTCGGACCCAGTTGCCGACAAAGGAACCCAGCGCGCTCCAGAGGGCAGGAATCGCGTAGAAGACGAAGGCGGGAACAAGGGCAATCAAAGGTGCAACGACAAACGTAATGGTCTTGGGGCTGAGACCAAAGTTGATGTACTGCTTTCCGTCTGGCGCCTTGCAGGAGCCGCCATCGTCGTCCATCTTGGCGATGGTGGTGGGTCTGGTCGTCGAAAGTCGAGATGGTGGGGGGAGGGAGAGCTTGGGATTCACGCCCGTTGGAATGGATGCACAGCCGGGCAGAGGCGGAAAGGAAGTATAGAAAAGATAGAGTTGTCGAGATCTGAAGTTGTCACATCTATGAAAGACCAGAGCCGTTCAATCCGCCACACTGTTGAGGAAGTAAGAGAGACTGGTTCAAGGTGGTCGGCCTTGGAATCTGAACACGACGCAATAAAGCAGCTCCTGATCAAGCAGGTGATAGTCACTAGCCTAGGACCTGTGCTCCCTGCTGCCGTGCCTGGAGCACCCGGTCGCACGGGCCCGGCACAGCTAGCATACCCGCCTTTAGTGATCCCCAAGAGGGCACCACCCCTGCTCAGCCGCCTGAGGGAGGTTTCACTCTGGTGGAGCCCATCTTTTGCTCTGGGGCACCCCTGCTCACCAGCTTTTGCTGTGAACATCAGCTGGTCTTTTTTGGAAGTGCACCAGTCTGGCCTGTCCTGCGACGGTACTTGCAGCTCGGGAATTCAAACCACCTCCGAACCATATATCGCACATGATCTTCAACCACTGTGGGTGAGCATGTCTTGCACCTCATGATGTCAGGACATGTGGGCCGCCGTATAAGGCTGTCAGCCTCACAAATACGGCTTCAGACATGGCCGCCTAGTGGGAAAAGTCTTCAACATGGGTCTCAAGCATTCCATCCGGGCATACTGCATCAGACCGGGGGACAGAAGAGGCAATTCAGCGCAGCAGATGCGGCAGGACACCTCCTAAAGACCTCAGAATGGCTGGTTACCACCTCTCACGACATGACCGGTGCACCGTGGTTTATCTCTATTCCGCTTGTCGCATTTGTCGTGAGCGCCGTCATCCGGACGCCCCTGACGCTCTACACACACGGCATGGCTAGGAAGCGGGCGAGGCTCATGCCGCTGATCCAGGCCAAGACGGCAATGATCGGGCTCGGCCTGCGGAGGAAAGCTGTGCCAAACTTGACGCGGAGGGTCGCTACGGCCATGAAAACGAGAACCAAAGATCTGTTCAAGGCCTTTGCGATCAGTGAGCGGAACTCGGTAATTGGCGGCATCCTGACTCTGCCTGTATTTGTGAGCAATCTTGAGGTCATCAGGAGGATGTGTGGCGGCCCGAGAGGATTGCTGGGACATGTGATCTTCGGGTCCTCGAACGCTGGCGATGCGACAGTCAAGGCTACGGACTCACCAGAGGCTCTGTCAACATCTACACCTGCAGCTGATGTGCCTTATCCCGCCGACCTGAGCGACGCTGCGGCTTCAGCCGCACCAGACGTTCTCACGTCCCTCACCCTCGAGCCCTCCTTTGCGACAGGCGGCTGCCTTTGGTTCCCCAACCTTCTCGAACCAGACCCTTACCACATCTTGCCCTTCGCGGTCTCCGCCGTGCTCCTCTTGCACGTATTTCCAGCAACGTCAGCGGCAAGGAGGGAGCTTTTTGGCCTAAAGCCGGTCGCCGGAGACAAGGGCGCAGCATTGTTTGGCCAGTCCCGCGGAAGGCGCGCTTTCCAGCGAACGATGCTCATCATGGCCCTCGCCATCGGGCCTATCACGATGGATATGCCGTGTGCTTTGCATTTGTACTGGCTGACATCAGCTAGCATCAGCCTGACGGTTACGAAGGGCATCAAGAAGGTCATGCCCATCCCCAAGAATACGATTCGGCCGTGTCGAGGCATGGAGGTGCCGTTGCTAAGACCCAAACCGCCTGTGTCCGCGAGGTAGCCTGCTTGTCAGTCCAAGGAAACTGAAGAATAGGAATAGACACGCCACTACTGGGCTGCTGAATGTACCTATCTCCGTGCTTTGTACACCGTCAGACGTTCCCGCACTACATTGTACTCCGGACACCTCAAAGCCCGTGGACGACGATACCTTCTCTCGGAGGGTGGAGATCTCTCTCCGACCCAGAGAGCCTTTCGAGCATCCATGCCCAAATCGAATCAATCACATTTGACTGCCGGTGCCAAAGCCTGCTTTTTCGGCGCCAAACAACAACAACCTTTCCAGGATCAGCCCAAGAAGATAGCCAGCAGTACAATGGTCAAAATGACCGCCAGCACCAACAACAGACAGCAAGCCTTGCTCCTCGCATTCCGCTGATACCTCGCCGCTGACCTCAGCTCTCTATCGGCAGCCCTCGTATCCTCATGGGTTCTCTCCACGTTCTCCGCAATACCGCCAAGCTGCTCGCCCTGCTCCGTAACGATCTGCGCGACCTGCTGGAACAGCACATTGAGATCACCAACACCCTGCTCGATGTTCCGAATCTCCTCCTCGCGCTCTGCGATCAAGGCATCCTGGAAATCGACCTCGTCTTGCGGGGCCAAACGCAGCTCCTCCTGAATTTGCTGTTGCTGCTGCTGCTGGCTCTGGGGCACGGCGCCCAGGTTTGTGCCATCCTCGTCATCGACTGCTGCGGCCCGCGCGGCAGAGACAGAAGCCCGTTGTTTCTCGAGGGCTTGGCGCTGGAGGGATTGAAATTCTTCTAGGGAAGCCCTGAACTCGCGGAATAGCTTTTGTTGCTTGTATTTTTGCGTGGGCTGTAAGAGGTACTGTCAGAACCTGTACTACTGAGGAAGACTAGGGCTAGATAGGTGGGCGGATTGTACCGTTACTTCCTCCCATGTTTGTATCTTCTTGACGCCCTCGCCTACGTCCTTGAAGGTCTCGCTTGACTCCTCGATAAGATCGTGTACACGCTCTCTGACTCGCGCGGTGTCCCGACGAGTGCCCAAATGCCCGATCTCTGTTCGCAAGCGAGAAATGTTGCCGGTGAGAGTAAATAGCTTGTTCATCAAGTCCTGGGACAGCCGCTCGAACTCCGGGTCGTCCGAGTATCCGGAGTTGTTGCGCCGCGACTGCGACTCGAGCGAAGATAGCTGATCGAAAGACATGGCTTCGGTCTCCCGTCGGAATTCTATTTGTGAGGATTTGTTTGGAGTGATGAACGCGTCGATTCCTTGAGATCTGGGTGCTGTTGAGAGTGGCTGGCAAGCAAAGGGGCGAGCGGCTGTTCAAGATTGCCGGAAGTGAAAAGAAGGATGATCAAGTTGTCTGGTGACGTCTCTCTGGCTGCGGGTTCCCGGCGTTTTACCGGGCGTGAAAGCGGTGCCTGGCTGGGTTACGTAATCGCATATGTGTGCTGTCTTAGCAGCTGAAAGTGGGTGCCTCGACAGGGATTCAGCGCCTTTCGTTGGCAGGCACGCGTTTTGTTTGCAGCTTGCCGCGACAACCAGACCTGGGTCCCATTTCTTTTTCTTCTTCAGTTGCACAGTACTGGTATTTCGAAGCTGTTGTTTACGGTCTTTCGAGCTCCAATCTCACCCTTACCCTCGCCTCATTCTCGACTCCCCACCGTCGACTCTCCCAACTTGTCTTGCACCCAGCCATGCGCGACGGTCGAGATGGCACCTGTCAGGCGGGCTCCGTATAAGGACTTTCTGCAGGCATCGCTGCAGCGGCGCTTCTCTTCTACCACCTCCATTCTGCTGGCGATTGCATACGTCGAGTCTGTCGTCTTCTCCCTCTGCAGATCTCCCAGGACTATCCTCTCTGGCTGGTGGTCTTGTGCGTTGCAGTCAGTCCTGTCGTGTTGTCGGGTCCGGTGCTAACTTTGGCGACAGTCTTTTGGTTACTCTTCCCCATTGGCCCGACAGGCATACGAGCCTTCTTCGTTTTCCTCTGCGGCCTCGCCGTGATTGTCCTGCGAATCGCCCAGTACCATGTCGGCATACGAACTTCGACTTGCGGCTTCCAGACCTGGTTGAAATACGCCGCAACCTCACAGACGCTGGAAGCCATGGTGTCTTACACCGTGTCGTCCCTGCTTTTCAGCCAAGTCTACCTCTGGACTTCGACAGCCGAGGACTTGGATTGGATCCTGATCCAGACGGGCGACCGAGCACGACTGAACGAGAAGCCTATCTTCTACACCGCTCACTGTGTACTCTTCGGCGTGTTGCAAGGCATCCTGCACATCTACCGCGACGAAGACAGACTTCTTCTTAGACCTGTCGAGCTCAGAGACGAGGAAGCCGCCGCACAGGACGATAAAGCCACTTGGCAAACGCGGATCAAGAATGATGTGCCTGCTCTGGCGAGTCTGGCTGCCATGCAATCAGCGGTCGCCCTCCTTTTCAGCCTTGTCGTCTACCACGCAGCAAAACTTCCGGGCTTCCTAGGGGGTTTCACATTGCGCGACCTGGCCTGGCGAACAGCGCTCGGCTTCTTCCGGACGTTTTATACTCTGCCCAAGACCAATATGGTCCCGGCGACTCTGGCAGGTGTCAATGGCTGGATGTGGTTGCGATGCTTCTTCACCGGTTTCATGCTGCTGTTCATGTGGCTCGCTGGCATCAAGATGTTTTCCATGCTTTTGGTTAGGGCGCCATTGAAGCAAGGGAATCCCTTGACCTCCGAGTCTAAGGACCCTAATGGAAGCTTGTTGAATGGCCTGAAGAGCAAGAAGTTGCACATCAAGGTTAGTGCCCGAGCTGCGCCGTGTCCGAGGCTCGTGATACTGATCGTAGCAGTCATTCGCAATGTGGGAGCTCGCCCTCATCGCCAAAGATTTCCAACCTCGAAGGAAGGCCATTTATCAGGATATTGACAGGAAAGACGGGCCAATGTGGTCGCAGGTGTACGCAGTATGCCTTGACGTTGTGAAGGAGATCGACACGAGAATCGATGTCTACAACAAGCCCCCTGAGCCTCTCCCCAAGGAAGCGTCAGTTACGACGGTCGCTAAGACTGCAACATCATCTTCTCTGAAGATTAGCAATGATCCCATCCTCTTGTCGACACCCGCGAAGAAGAGCAGGGTGGAGAACGTTGTTGGCAAAGTTGCAATACAGTCGCCTGGACAAGCTCCACGCCTGAGCCCCATCGTTCAAAAAGGTTATACCCAGGCAAAGGGGGTCATGGAGGAGGTGGCGCGGCAGGCGACTAGCCCAGACGATCTTCACAGTCCGATACAACACTGGACGAGGAGGTTTCTGGAGTCTTTCGTGGGGAGACCTTTTCGGCAGACTTTCGACCGGAGGCTTGCCGTCGAGGTCCTGGGAACACCATACGCAGAGCCGAGCCTGTTTATCAACGCCATCTCTGCCGTGACTAGATTGTCGTTGCAGAGCTTGACGGAGGACAGCTATGGGAATGTCCAGCGTGATGTCTCGAGCATCATCCGAATTTTCACGGGGCTGACCGGGAAGCTTGAGAAGCTGAGGACTGATTACCCATCGCACTGGACAGAGCTTGGTGGCTCGAGGGAGTGCCCTGAGGTGGATGCGGTCTTGCAGACGCTGAAAGAGGCTTTGCGGCAGCTTATGGAGAGTTTTGGACCTTACTCTCGGGACATACGGTTGTCCTTTGCGGACATGAGGCTGGCACGAGAAGCGGCTGGAATCCCTCACAGGGCAAACACCGCTGTGATCGAGGCTGCTCGGCCGCCGGAGATGCGCCAGCTGCGGTGAAGGACATAGGTGTAGAATTGAAGAGGGAGACTGATTCACAAAATTATGGCATGTTTGTGATTATACCCGAGCATGTTGCTCAGCATGATAGAAAGGAAAATGACGCGTTTGTGCATTGCGTCGATATTCTGCAGGAAAGGAAAAAAATACATAATTCCGAGGCCTGGTGTTTGTACGTGCGAAACATGCCTGACATGCAGGTTGTGGTCATATTGGAGAATCCCGGGTGGCTTATGAAAGGGGGCTGAACTCTATGACGTTTAATTGGATGTGGGCCAGTTCGCAACTTCATTTTGGTTGCCTTCTTCCCGCCTCACTTACCCTCCTCCCCTCTCGACTGGTCTTACAAAGAGCCTCATTTCTTACTTGGCCTCATAACACCTCGCGCGCATCCTCAGCATCTCTAGGCCGGCCTCGATGTCTGACCGCGAGCTTCTGAGCATCTACGCGCCAGTAACACCATCATGATACCGACATATCTCGCGTCCTTGTCGATAGCGCGGCAACTGGCCACCGACACGAATCGGTTGCGAGGAAACGCACTCTCGCCTAATAGATAATACATCGCTCGCGAATAGCACGCCCAAGGTCTCTCCAAACTTCGCGCCCGCTCAGCGCTGCAGCCGCTGCAATGTCGCGCTTCCACCTCATCTGGCGCATCATCTACCATTCGCTGTACTATTTCCTCACCCTGATCCTACTCCTCCTCCTCTGCGTCACCCCGGCCGATGTCATTCGCCAGTCCTACCTTAACCATCAGCGCTTTCACATTCTGATCATCATCATCTGCCTGTCTGTGTCCCTCGTCGCCGTCACCTGCATCTACTTCTTTCGGCTGTACGTGATGCGCACGGCGCTTACCAACATCCCGAAGCCCTACATCCCGATCGAGAAGGGCGAGGTGCGCAAGAGCGTGCGAAAGCTGATCGTCGCGGGGCTGAGCCGGAGTGCGGCTATTGCGTACGAGAGCAGGCCGAGGGTTGAAGGCGCGAGACCGGCCACGGCGGACACGCAGGAGGAGTTTGATGGCGGGAACAAAGAGAAAGATGCGGAGGACAGGAAACTGTTCGGGATATTTGGGCTGAAGAAGGCGCCGACTGCGGAGGAGAAGATGGGCATCACGTTGCCGCCGCACAGCGCTGTCTGGGGCGAGATCGAGCATTACGGGTGGGCCTCGCCGACCTCCCCGGATTTGCCGAACCTGCAGTACAGCACGGTCATCTCTGAGCTGCCGAACTTGATTGAGGCGAAGGCCCTGACACTCGCACCTCCGATTCCCGACTCACAAGCCGGGCAACCTGTTCTGGACCCGGGGGCGATCGCGCTATTGCAGAGGCCGGAGAATCTGGCTCTGCGACAATACCTGGAACAATTGACGGAGCTGGGCGTCTTAGCAGCCTCACGAACCACGGCAGACTTTCTCTCATCCTACGAATACGCGCGCTTCTCGACACGGCCCATCTCGAACGCTCGTTTCCGCGAGCTGATGCACCTCTTCGCGGAGATTCTTCGCACCATGGGACCCATCGACGCATCCATCCTGCGCGCTCTCGACGGCGCGAACGACTCGGTCTCCTCGCCAAGCGAAAGCGACATCGACAATGACGCACCGCGCGAAAGCCCCAGCACGCCTCGCAGCAGGGCCAGCCCGCAGGCGTCTCTCCACCGCCAAAGGAGCTATGCGACGACGACGTCGACGACGTCGTCCAACAGCAGCGGCGCCTCGCAGATCCGCCGGCGGCCGAACATGGCGCTGCGACAGTCTTCGCAGGGCACGTGGGCGGGGACGTTTCGCACCGCGCCGACGACGCCCAAGAGCCGAAGGCCGGCCACGGGCTCGTCTTCGGGCTCGAGCGCCAACAGCTTTGCGCAGACGAGGCAGCCCTTCACCGTCGGCGGGGTCTCTGGGTCCAGCTCCAACGTCAGTCTCGGCTCTGCGGGATCGGTCATTCGGCTTAGTGAGAGGACCGGCGCTGGCGAGCTGCCGTACGTGCTTACGCTTGCGGAGACGCACCAGTGATTCTCGGCGGTCTGACTGGCATGCGCATGCCACATACGAAATAACGATCAATTGCATCTCTTGGCGTTAGTGGTCTTGAGCCGCGGGGCTCTGTTTCGGGGTATGGAAAATCTGATATTGTATAATGCTAATTTTTTGGAACAATGCTGCCTCCTTTCGTGACTGTCGACTTCCCACTTCTTTACCTTCCGGTTCCCTGCGCCGCGATGTCAGCTTTTGCGCGCCCCTTGAGAGGGTAAGGGGTTTTGGAGGCGGAGGCTTTTCGACTTCGCATTTGAGGGAATCTGACGCGGGCGCTCAATGCCGGCAAAGCAGAAGCATATACTCACAATTTCCCCAGTCAGCCACTCGCGCAATTGTTTCCAGCCGCACATGCACCATCGCTGTCCGGAACGCCAACACCAAAAAGAAAAGAAGAAACCCCGCTGTGGTTTTGGGCATCACCCAAGGACCGCTTGGAAAGCACCATCTGCCTCTGCCGTCTTCCGAAGAATCATCGCGGATACCTGCCAGCACTGTATCGAAACCACTATGGCTGGTGGTCACGACGGCACCTCGTGCGAGTGTGCGATGGAGCAGCGACTCAGTTACTGGAACTGGGTTCCGACGTGGAGAAGATCCTTGTCCATCTTCTTCTGCCTCCTCCGTCGTGTGGTCCGCTCGTTCGTCGGCGCGGTGGCAGAGACGACCTGTGCAAAGTCCTGACTGAGCACGTCGAGGTCGTCCATCATGCCCTGCTGCTGGGCGGCGACACTCTGCGATGATGCCACGTCGGCACCGGCGCCCGCGCCCAGAAGGCTCTGGGAACGCTGCTTGTGCCTGCGGTTCCGGCTGCTCTGGTTCGGTCCGGACGAAGTCGTCGGATGAACGCTCTCGACTCGGCGCGGCTCGTCGGCGAAGCCTTGGCGAAGCTGTCGGTCGACGAGGTCCATGCCATCTGCAGTTCTGCCGCGCGACGCTTCGCAGTCTGCGTGAGGCAGTGCCAGGAAGCCATTGTCGTCGAATTCTGGCTGCTGGATGTAGTACTGAAGAGCGTACTGGTTGGCGGCTTGGTACTGAGGTGAGGCACTACCGCCGTGGGCGAGTGCCTGCGGTGTTCTGTTGGTCTAGGTCAGTTTCTTTTTCTGATTGTTGGACGGCCATGTGTTTGGCATCATGCAGGTCATACGAGACCTGAAGGAGTAGTCTCAGGTTTGAGAGATACGATCGTCATGGGGTGCGTGAGTGCTTGTGAGGGCTGGCGTGGTCTTCACCGAGTGCAGAGAGCCCCCGATGGCAGTTCGCTGAAGACTTCCACGTAGCCAGTGATACTTGGACATAAATCATATAACTGGGATGAAAATAACAAAGAAATACAAGCATCTACTGCGTGTTTGGGAAAGTAGAGTTGTTGTTGCCCATAGGGACAACCAAGAGCAGTGTAAAAGTCTGCATCACGAGGAACCAAGCCGAATCCCGCCAACCCCCTCCGTTTCCGACGATATGGTGCTTGTGCTCGGCGGTGTGAGCTTGCCGAACCGTTGTCTGTGGCACAAGAGAACACCAGTGACATAACAAACATGAAAGGGATCGCATAATACGTGAAAACGATGCATGAATCTGCCTACCCAGTGAGTGAACACGACATTGTCACTGTTCTGCGTACCCCGGATGCAATGGTATTGGTGGCCACGGCCTTGGAGCGACTCGAGGACGGCTTTGGGTCTGCAAGATATGCTGATGACCAAGGCCAACGGGGGCTGGAGTGTCGTGTGGACCAAGACAGAGACTAGAACGTCGAAGATGTATGGGAAGATATTCGCAGTGTCCAAATGGGTCGTCAACTCTGCTTGGACCGACATACACTGGGTCAGTAGGTATGGAGAGAGACGGGCCCCTTTTATATTCCTGAGTGCGCATCATGGTCATGGAAGAAACCGCACATGTACCCGTGCTGTCCGGACGTGGGAGCAGACCGAAGCCATGATGTTGCTGGTTTCGTGATGTCTACGCATGTATGAGATACCACCATGAGGCGTTGGACGCAGTGCGAGGCAACCGCCGGGGCGGAGGACCGTCCGTACAGAGACTTGGGGGAGAAGTACACCGAGAGGCCCAAGACTGGACTGGATCGGATCTATGGGCTGTTCCTGCCCAGGTGGTCGTCCTGGTCAGCGTGCTGGTGTTGATCAACCCCATTCCATAAATGCTGCGGCGTCGAGAGACGGGCGTTCTAGTTGGGCGCCGTCGGCGAATTGGAGTTGGGTTAAGTAGATGCGAAATCACGCTCAGACGTGCCGTGCGTCGTGCAGCCGACGTGCGTTAGTGCACGCAGCCAGCTTGGGGTTTCGACGTGTGTGGTTTGCCTGGTTGCCCTCCCGCCGCACCGGCGAGCCATGCGGCCCAACGTCGATGGGCCCGACTGGTTCGCCATGAGCATCGTACAGGGTCCTTGCGAGCTCCCACTCGTACTCTTCCTGGCCAGCCTCCATTTGAGAGTTTGGGACCCTTTGGATGCCCCACGTCTGCCCGCTTTGCCCACGTCCGAAGGCGTCCAGAATGCGACAGTCTGCGAGATCTGGATCAGGACCTGTACATGTACAAAGATGTGGCATCTCCTGATCAGCCTTGCGTAGGCTCTGAGGGCGTCGATCCACCTGGCACTAAAAGTTTGGCGCCCGGGGTCTCGTGCCAGATGGTCCCCTGGTCCCCTTCAATGTTCAGCGCAGCTGCGTCTCGCCATCAATCTGGACGCAAGGTCCTGCGGTCTCATCCCACTCACTCTGAGGCGGTGCACTCCCATGTAATTGCTTGACACCGGCCGAGGAAGTGTTCTGGTGGCCTCGCATACCATAAGCCGGACACGTATCAAGACCAAGAACTTGTAGTTCTTTTCCACCATAGTCACTTCAACTTCTCCACCGTCCCCCCCCCCCCACCCCAATTTCTTGCAGCCATTTGGATTTTCAGTTGAAGTATCAGCTGCATAGACCGCGGTGCTAGACGCGATGTGCGCGTCCTGAGGTGACTCAGGGTCAATCACATCGCCATCCCGGGGAGCCCTCACATGGCGAAGGCGAGCTCAGGCGTAGTTGCCAGAGCCATCAGATCCAATGCTACCCGATCTAGGCCCGTCAAGAACACCAGGATTAGTAATATCATTGATACAGGTCTACAGGTCTAGTTACAGTGGTTTCTGTAGCCTTTGAGGCCCTGGTAGCCATACAGCCAGCTGCAGGGACCGGAGGGTGAGGAGGAGGAAATACGGTAGCGAAGCTGAAGTGACGGTGTTGGGCAACTTCCAACACTTCAAGGTTGTCAACCCCCCCCCCCCTTCGCCCCAAAGAAGTAAAGAAATTGGCCTCGAGCTTCCGAATCATTCCTCTAGTTTCAACTCCGAACTATTTGCGTCCTTTCATCGAAGCTCATCCGCTTCTTTCTACAAAGACCCGACATCCGAAACATCGGTTTCTGCGTCCGAATGGCCGCTGTTCACCCGCTCCATGTATGCCAGTGTATAGAACTGGGGCTCTGGCTCACTCGACCGACGCGCGTATCTACGCCAGAGATACCCAAGGTATCCCAGCTGAAACTTGACAAATTTGGACTTCGGCACCGCGAAAATTACAGACAAATCCTCAAGACTGACGCCCTTCGTCTCCTCTACCAAGAAGAACACCAACACAAAAGCCACCAGGTTCAAGCCCGAGAACAGAACCAGCCCGCCCCAGTGTTTAGTTGCACTGTCAAGAGCTGGATAACATAACGTGAGGACTCCAGCGAAGAATAGGTTCACTGAGATAGCCACCGCGCAGCCCTGCTGAGCGTCAGTCGCGTCACCGAGCAGGCCCCGGGGGCCTATTCTGAATTGTGCAGACAGTCGGGTTCTGAACTAGAACTCGGACTCACAGCCTCGCGTTGCGCCAACGGAAAGCTCTCAGATGCTAGAGTAAAGGGGATCGGGCCCAGGCTAGGTGAATACGTCGCGGCAAACACTACCGCCGATGGATGACTCTCATTAGCAAATGTACGTACATGTACTCACCTCCTGAAAGCCAGACTTACGGTAAATGAATATTGCGAGCGCTGGAAGATGGGACTTTTGCCAGTGAATGAATGATAATGCTGCGGCTGCCAGGAATAAACTCATGAGAGGCAGCGTGGTAAGCATTAATTTGCGTCGACCCCAAGTGTCGATTCGCCCGACCGCGAGTAGCCCAAATACGAAATTCACGGCGCCTGGTGACTAATTAGCTGCAAGCCTGCAACATTAAGTTGTTAACCACTGAAACGTACCAAAGCCCGCACTGAGACCCATTGCAATTTCGAATCGCCCGGTTTCAATGTTGTTCGCGAAGAAAGTATCTCGGAGAACGTCAGCTTATACTGAGCCGTTTGTGGCATCGGGAGAACTTACTCGAGTAGAAGGCGAAGACGTTGACTATCTTTCGTCAGTACCAGAATACTAGCTGGGTTATCATGCAGACGGTGACTTACTGCCGCATAGTTGCTGTGCTAGATTTACCACGCAGGTGCTGAGCACGGCGTTCTGCAATCTGCCGACGGAGAACAGAAGACGGTATTGTTCCAACGAATGAATCAGTCCTGCCTTCAAGTTGCTTGCGTACGTGAGCCCGGCCTGAGGAGGGACACTCGTGGCGGGAATGCCGCCGTTCTCGGTGTCATCCTTATTGTTGTTGTCTGTCTTCGGGACTTCGTGCATCTCAATGGTCCGCGCCGTTGGGACCCGGGTGCTCACTTGATCTGCGTCCAATTCCACTGACTTGTGGATCAAGTAAAGATCCCTCAATGCTTGCAGCTATGTGATGTTAGACTAGGTAGCATCTCTGGGACAAAACATCTACGGTCCACAATTTCACCTACTTGGGTCTGTCGGGCACTGAGCAAGATCTCGTATGCACGGGGAATATTGCGGTGAGGCGTGTTTGGCTGCATGTAATATCGAGGACTCTCCATACACCAGCACAACGCAATCAGCAGGATGACCGCAGGCACGAAAGGTGCCCCAAGCATTTGCATCAGCGCGTCACGCCGGTTCTGTGCCGGTGCTGAGGAGTCAAGGGCATTGTTCCACTTGGCAATGGCCAGGTTGAAGAGGGAGCCGACCCCGATCCCAAATGCGACCCTGAGATACATGTTAGGCCATGCTGTCTTACTGCATCGTGACCAGGCGTCGACCACATTGTAGAGGGCTGGGCCCGATGAAGAGCTCACCATAATTGCCACATCAGAGTAGACGAACCTCTCCACTGCGTAAAGGCAGTCTCTCCAGCAAGGATGGGAGCACTGACGGCTTTTATACCCATTCCTGTCAAAGTAAGCGGGCATTCCCTCTCGAAGGATCAGCAGAGGTTCACTCACCGAGACCATTGATGACTCTGATACACAGTAGCTGCCACCAAGTGGTGGCCCACGCTGAGCCGAGGGAGCTGGCAAGGATCGTAAACGCTGCCACGGTGATGGCTCCTCGTCTGCCCAGCCAATAGTTCAGCAAGAGTGACGAGGGCGTGCCAATGATGGCTGCTGCGAAGAAGGGCATGGAGTTCATCGCGCCTAGTTCCCATTGCCACTGCCGGTAGCTCGGATGGCCTGATTGGAGCAATTCTGCGTACAATGACGAGCAGTTGATGGATGCTTGGACGTGGCCCTGCAGGAATGCAGCGCAGGCGACTGTCAGTACGACAGGAAATATTTGACGAAACTGGCCCCGGAGGTTTTCTTGCTCCGACACTAGTCCCTCTCTCTCGTCCTCATCCAGCTCCACCGGCAAGTTCGTCTGTGTGGCCATGTTTCTGGCGACAGCATCGTAGAAGTGGAGGTTCTTTGCCACGCGGGCCGCTCTGAGGACGTCTCGATACTCGACTTCTGGGAGCTGCTTGGAGAATTCTCGAACATCATCTTGCAGCTCCCTGTCGCTGAGATGTGCTACATTCGAAGAGACATATGTCAGTTGGTTCTTTCTAATGTCGGTAATACCCTGAACGATTGCGTCGTTTGAGTCTCAGGATTTGGGAATGACCTTACCTAGAGGGCCTTCGATGATTGCCCTTTCGTTGTAGTTGCGCTGTACGACAGCCGCTTCCCGCCTCCTGAAGCGGGATCGAATCTCGGCCATTGGCTGCGCGATACAGAGCTCGATTTGGATAACGTGGAAATTCTGTGGCTCTGGCACGAGGTCCCATTCCTATTTGAGCTACGGCCTGAGGTCAACCAAGATCTGTGTGTGTCGGGTTTCTGAGGCGTCAGACCAGTCGGCTCGGAGTAAGGAGGGAGACGAGAGGTGAAGAGAGAAATGATTTGCAGAGGCGCCTCTTGACTCGGATGAGACCGGGACTCTACATATCCAATTACTGGAACACAAGAGTAGTACTTGGGAGTAAGCAGCCAAGAGTTCTGGATAGACCACCTAGGTATGATTCATTGGGCAAGCCACAAGCTTCGGTTTGGCGTCGTGCGGCGCGCAAAAGGCTGGCGGCGTGTTGGGCATTAGGCGTACTCGTGGGCTTTTGACAGGATCTCTCAGTCAGCTCACATCCCAATGGGTACACAACCCGAATCACTGCAGCCGGTGGAGTAGCACTGCAGCATATGAAGCTCCCAATACGGGCAAGGCTACGAAGGTCTGACTAAGTAATATCCTTGCTGCAAAGCCACGGCCAATATGACGGAAATTGTGACAAACGTCAGGATAAGTCACTTCTGTGATGTGAGGCAAGATCCCACTGACCTACGGAGTAAATGTCATGGCCCCAAGGAGGAAGAACAGAATGTCGCCAAGATCAGCGGTAGGTTATGGCGCCCGAATAACGGAAGTGGGCGTCAGTTGGTCTGGTAGGGCTTCATGATCTCTGACGTCCAAAGTGTTGTGTGTGTGTGTGTGTGTGTGTGCGCGCCAAACTACCAACATGAGTGACGAGTCTGCTTCGCCATCATTGACATACACTGCCCCAGCTTTTACCACATGACCATCCATCCACAATAAGCTGACCGGAATCTGGATCCGTTGCCTAGCGATCCAATACACTCGGACTCTTGCTTAGTTGCATGCACTCTGCTGCGGGTGTGAACCCCGCTCGATTCCGTTGACACGTTTGTGGAGCCTTCCCCAGACTCCAGGGTCTCGATAGATTCTTAATTTTATTGTCTCAGCACCAGGTACCACCATGACATGGGAAGAGACACAGCAAGGCCCCGAGGTTCGATTTGCGTGGGGTTGATCTTGGGAAGACGGTCACCAGACAGAGGGCGCAGTGGTATAAGAGCGTAGTGAACTCGACCTTTGGGATAACAAAGGAGGCGACCCAGGTCCTCGGTTCCTCGAGCTTCTTCAGCCTTGGAGGCTGTAAGCCACAAGCAGGGTTCATCTGAAGGAGGCCAAGGTGCTTCTTGTGTCATACTTACTACCCTGAACCCGTCGCTTCGTCACGCAGGAACGGACTGTCGCCAGAGGCAAGGCGTCGGCATTCCAAGAAATATGATGCGCTTCGCCACACAACCCACGTGGATGAAAACCTGAAGACCTTTCTCCGTTTGGGGGCGCCTGTTAACTACCTTAATCCCAGGGTATATCCTCACTCTCACTGATGCTTCTTCCCCAGCAGAATCATTCTTCTCAACCACCAGAGTCTAATTTCTGCCAAGACGCGGTCTCATCTCTGCCAGTGTAGATAGGGCTCATACATATCCTTCTCATCAATCTGATACCCACCAATACACACTGATACTGTCACTTTTGTACGCGCAGTCCAACGGGCTCCATCTCCTCTTCTTTCTTGTACCCTTATGCTTCCAGCATTCCCAAGAGTACAACATTGTCACAGTGCCTCGTCGAGCGTCTCACAACAAAGGCGCTGTCATCGTGAACAATGGATCTGACCTAGGTGCACAAACATACGTTTGTATTCCCTCCGATCATGGACCCAGTCACGATTTTCGGAACTGCTGCCAGCGTGGTCCAGGTCGCGGGAGCCCTTGCTACGAGCTTGAAATTGTTACGAGATGCTGTCAGAGCAGTCAAAGATGGGCCCGCAGTCATTGAGCAGCTGGAAGGCAAGATCATACGACTAGAATCTTCCTTCAAGTCCATCCTCGTCTATGTCAACTCGCGACCCACGGTCATTCCCAACGAGACCGAACTCCACGAAGTCATCCAGACTATAGCACCTAGCTGTCTTACATCATTGAAGGCTCTGCAGGCTCATCTGCCAAAACCCAGCGGTTCGGCTCGTAGAATCGTTGCGGCTTTCACTCTTTGGCTTGAAGACCGACAGGTCGCGCAGAAGATACACCAGATCGAGGGTCACATACAAGATCTATCTTTGCTTGTCCTTGCCCTCACCCTGTAAGTTACCATGGACCAGCCGCCACACTCCAGCTGACACCATGCCACCAGGTTCAAAATTGATCAAGTCTCATCCAAGGTTGATCAGGTCGACTCGACATTGAACAAGATCTCGTCCGCCCTCCAAACCTCACCACGATCCTTGCGTGTCGAAACGAATGCTTCCCCTTTCGAAGAGAATCCAAAGTCTTCAGCAACCAACAAGAAGGTCCGAGCCTTTGCCGAGAGCGCTGTTGCGTTTGTAGTCTTGGACGAAAAAGCCACCGCGACAAAAAGACCGTCAGCGTCCCAACACCAAGCACCCCAGTTCTTGGACCCATTCAACTTCGAAAGGATTCCTCTACGAAGTGAGCAGCTGGATCATGAGTGGGATGCGAATCGCATCGCCCTACGACGCCTTTTGGATCATGATCTTTACAGCATTGCTGTGGACATTCAAAGAAGAGCCATGGAAATCAAGGAGAAGTTGGCGCCACAACCTGAGTTGTGGGAGCAGAGCCATGAGCATCAAGTCATGCAAGAGGAGCTGGCAGACATTCTCATTGCCTGCAACACAGAAGAATCCAAGGGAGAAGCTCTCTCAATCATTCAAGGACTGGTCAAATTCTCAACCGTGTCTGGGCACAACTTGATGAATGCAGACGCATCTCTGACGCAACTTTCGTCACCCGAGACCCTGCAAAAGGGGCTGAGCCTACACTATAAACTGGGAAAGCTCTGCAAGGACTTAAATCGGCTTGAAGAGTCCATGAATAGCCTCAGCATTGCTTGGAGTGGATACAACGACCAGGCATCCAAGGATCTTGATCGAATCAACGAGGTTGGGGAACACCTCTTGGAACTGTACACGCTCCTTGCCCAGCGGAGCCATGCCCGGCAGCGAGCAGTCTCCATTTCTCAACTCAAAGGGTTCCGCCGGGAATTTGAAAGTGCCACCGGCCATCCTATTCATCAGCGATCCAGGAACACCGAAGCTCTGACCTGGTGTAAAGAAGAAGGCATTTCCGTCAACCAGTCTGGGCAAGAGTGCTATTTTGACACCATGGACGAGGATGGCAAGACATCGCCTTTGCACAGGGCTGCGGAGAAGTGCCATGACAAGATCGTGCTTGAGCAGATGATCGCTAACTCATATACCCTGGAGGAGAAGAACGAGGATAACGAGACCCCGTTGCTGGCCGCGGTAGGGTCATCGAACATTTCTGCAGTCGAACTCCTCTTGTGTAACAATGCTAGCATGATGGCCTGCGATAGCGAGAAACAGACGCCGCTCCATCGGAGCCAAGTACCTGATATCACGAGGATGCTGCTGGAATGGCGATCACGCCGGCAGAGTTCGACAACGGCCGGCTCTAGCAACATTGACCAAACACATTCGGAGCAGAACCTGGACGTCGACGCACAAGACGTATATAAGAGAACTGCCCTCTGGGTAGCTTGCCACTCTGGACAAGACAAGATCGTGAAACTTTTACTGCGAGCAAAAGCCGACCCAAACATCGCCCTAGGCGTCGACACTCCACTGGCTGCTGCCATCAAGTCGAAATCCAGAAGATACTTGGACAAGCCCAAGAGGAAAGTCGATGTCGTATTAGCTCTAATGCGCGCCGGAGCAAGCTCTGAGACGGAAAAGGAATACCTGAGAGCCTCGCGGGAACCGGAACACCAGATGCTCCTGGAAAAATTGGAAAGCCGATCCAACGACTCGTTTCGGCTCTCTCCTAGTCTGAGGTCTGTTGAAACTACGGAGTCCTCTTCAGGCGGCGCGAGCGACCATCGGTCCTCGACATCATCTGTCTCTACGGCACCGGTATCGGCAAGCCTCTTGGGATCATTGAGGACTTTTCGATGGCCTTAGGGTCAAAATCGCAAAGGTTAGGAGACGCTATTTGGGAAGAATACCATGATTTATTGTGCGTCAGTCCGACCTGCGGTAGCCGAACCACACCAGGCACGCAAATCGTGATACGTTGGAAAGGTGCACATGGCAAGAGGAATATGGATTGGGAATGATCAATAATGTGCAAAGGGCGTACTTGTACAAAAGTAGCCTCTAAATGCATGAACAGCTCAGGCTGGTACCTGGGAACTTACCTGGCATTATCTCGCACAGTCAGCACTGGGATACAATCCAAATGCAGATGTAAGTCCAGGTGCATTCACTGCTGAGGAAGATGTTTGATGAGATTGCTTTGATTACCATGGTATCATTTGAGGCTGGCTCTATGCGTAGCACTTAAAGTCTGACTGACTGTGGAATGGGTGGAAGCCTAGATTATTGTCACCTTGTGCTTCTAAGTTCTCCCTAGAACAATATATCTCAGTATACGTGACATCTGAGCCCGCCTCCCTCATTGTATAGCGGCACAGCCATAAAAATCACCAGAATGAACAAGACTGTAATTTGTCTATTCGGTTGAACCCTGGACCTGGGTGCGGATTGGTTGTGGTGAATCAAAGCACGTTGCGGACTGCGTCTTTGATTGACATAAAGCCTTGTGAAGACAGCAATCTCAAAGTCAGGACTAATGACTAGATTGATGAAAATAGACAAAATTACCTAGGCAGGTGATACGACACCAAACTGAGCGCTTGGGCAGCATTCACAAATATAATTCGACAGTTTAGAGTCAGTTCTACAATTTGTAAGTGTGTTGTTCAATGCATACCTTCACCCAATGACCGACCCATAGACGTCTAATGAGTTGCTGTGCCGCCGGACTGAGCGTAAGCGCTTTACACCCACCTTTAAGACCCACCTTGAAACCAACAAAATTATTAGAGCCAATGCCCAGCACCAACGAGTCCTGCCCAAGCAATGACCAACGAGGAGGGGAGCAGTCTGCGGGATTTTTCAAATACTGAGGACCTCATCATTCGAGCATTCGGGCTCACTTCCAACCTCAATACTGCAAACACAGCAAAGTCCAAGTCATGTCCGCCGCCAATGCTACAGACCCTATGGGGGTCAGGTTAGGGCTCTGGACCAATTGGTCTCGTGGTGCAGTTTTCGGCTGGACCCTTACACTCAATCACTCCCAGGCCAATTTTCTCATCGCCTTGGTCTCGTTCTGCGTAACCTTTATTGGAGCGCGTCTTTGGGCCATACTCTGTTTTTGCATTCATGTCTCCAATTCGAGTAATAGGCCCTGCGACACGATACATCATCAGCAGCAGATTGTTCTCAGGAGTGCTGGTGATGCCATCAACGGTGTGACCGACTTCGCGCGATTGTTGCATGCCTGGCGCACTCGAGGAAACCAGGTTTGGAGGCGATGTCTCCCGCTGCTTGTGTTGTCGGTCTGCTGGCTTGCCAGCTGGACCGTGGCCTCCGTTTTTTCATCTCAAGTCTCCACAGCTATGGGAAACGAAGTCCTCTTGTCAGGCTGGAACTGCGGTTATCCGTAAGTTGAAAGCTGATTCTCATCCCTTGCCCTCGCCCGGGCAATTATTCGGGCATTCGGAAGCGTACCTATCTGTTTGCTTGGTCACCGATATGGCCAGACTGGCTGACACAATGTTCACCTGGGCAGCTTGCGACCCATGACACCAAGGAAAACACTGTAGTGGCCTTGAGCTGGATCTACAAGTACTTGATGTCATCGTCTAATTATGCCAACCAATGTTATGGTTCGGACGGTTCCAACCTGGTCGACTGTAACACCTTCGTCCGCCGAAATCTTGAGTTCAACGTCACCACCGATGCACAGTGTCCTTTCGATGAAAGTATTTGCATGAGTAATAACAGTTCCCTCGTGGTCGATAGTGGACTACTTGATAGTCGGGAGGATTTTGGACTCAATACACCCGACAACCAGCGGATACAGCTTCGGTTGAGAGCGGAATGCGCACCAATTCGCACAGAAGGTTACACCACAAACTTCACTTTATCAAACAACAGGTCGTACGCTCAATACTGGTATGGACCAACCTATACCGGGTCAAATTTCACATATGTATGGTCAACGGAAGATAAATCGGACCTGTTGGAGCTCTTGGCTGTGTCGGGGGATTGGGGTATCGCACAAACTCATCAGGATTATAACATTGAGTTAGGTCACTCTCTGTATCCTTGGTTGAACATGGACAATCGGCTGACCTTGCTCAAAAGCTCCTTTCCTGTCATTTCGCAAAATGGTGTTTTAAACGCCTCGAGCCCACTCTCTAACCTGGATCCCATTGCCGAACTCAAAGTCGCTGACGCAGATCTCTCTCTGTTCTTTCTTTCATCCAATCAAGTGCTCTATTTGGAGGAGGTTGTCGACCCCATTTTCCGCGCAACTACGCCGATTCAACATGGAGGTACTTGGTATTTCACGGACCAGCCTGCGTCCCCTCTGGCCTGTCTCTTCCAAAACCAGCTGTGTTTCCCGAACGATGAGACTGGGGAAAATTCCAATTGCACGCCACTAGCTGGTCTCCTCGATGTCTACACAACAGCATCTGATATGATCCAAAGTCAGTCGGAACATGATCGAAGCCGTTTGTTTTGGCTAATAGAGGCCTTCGCTTCGTATGGCCTGAACGTCCAGTCTGTTGTGACTTATATGGGGTCTTCAGCACTGCAGGCAAAGAACAGTCTGACGAAAGGATATCAAGGGGCCTTGCCAGACAACCAGTGGCAGATCGAGGTCCAACACTGGTTCCAAATAACGCTTGCGTCATGGCAAGATTTATTTGTGAGCCTTGCAGTGGGTCCCACTGGGAGCTCAGTTCCAGAGAGCTCTATAATGGGTCCAAGTCGAGACGAGGAGTGGAAATCATGTCATAGTCAGGTAAGTGCACCATGTACCTAGGTACCCCGTCTCTACCATGCATCTATGTGTGGTCTCACTCTTGCACCGGCTGATCGTGGACATCAACGTCAAGAAAATCACCAGCACGTCCTATACGTCTTTCAGCATGTTTGCCCTTCTTTTGATCTTCAGCTTTGGCGTTGTTTCCATCACAGCATCTTATCTACTCCCCCACTGTGTGTATTGGCGCAGGCGGCGCCCATACGCATTCCTCGAGTGGCGTAGCCACCACCCTCTCCAGCTCCAACGACTCGCGCATGAGGAAGTGGGAGCTGGGAGCTGGTCGAGAGCAACAGATTACGTTCCCTTGACGCAGCCAGATGACGCCTTGGCTCCGCTGGATTTGCTGGACCCAACTCATCCTAGGCTGTCAGCACCTGGAAAGGACACGACTTTGCAGAATGGCGTCGAAGCACCGAGGGATGCCAAACGAGACTCGCTTTGCATGGAATCCGACCGCGCCGATCAGGATATGTCGAAGAAGTATCATCCTTTGTTGTCGACAGATCAGGCTGATACGTCTGCCAAAGAGAGGTCGGACTTTTCGGTCACCCCGGATGAGGATACAACTGCGGATGAAAGACAAACATTCGTCTAATCTTGAGATGAACGGATTCGTGGAGACCTTCGCCATTCATATTCAAGATACATGTCTGAAGCTTCCGGGTGCCAGCCAGGGTCTGCATTGGCAACGCATTTCAGTACCTACCACACAGTGGGAAGACTTCAAGACCCGTCAACGCATGTATTGGTCTGTTCATAACAAGAATACTCCCTACTAGGCTTCATTATAGACACATACTATTGCAAGTCATATCGAATAAAATAGTCGTTGTACAGCAACTGATCACTCTCACGTCACGCCGGCTTCGCAGCCGATCGCCCCGGATTGGAACCCTAGGGTAGCCGTGAAGCTCTGAGCTGGGGGAAGTGCGAGTTGGTAGAAGCGCAAGGGGCCGAAGATCAAAATAAATAAAGACAAAAAAATCAAAAAGAAAAAGATTGATCCAGTGGAAAGTGAGATACAGTCGCATCTCTGTCAAGCATGCCTGGCTGTGGTCGGGCATCCTCTTAAACTTCCTGTCGACCAGGATCCCATGGTAATTCACTGCGTTGAAAGGGTACCCCTGAAATTTGAATGTAAATGTTGAAGCATCTCGGGCTACTTGGGCTTATGTACATGTCATTACCCAGATAGTCTGGAAAAGGCTGAGCACGCCGGATCACTGATTCACTAGACTCCAGATATCCATCATCTTTGTCCAGGAAGTGGATCCAGCTTAGTTGCATCTTCCCTGGGTTATGGAAACTATAAAACACCACGTGCGACAATGATATAGAATACAAATGGGGTGTCCCTCTGTATTGAATATCTCAGAGCTTTACAGTGTTATATAATATTGTTGGCTGCAGTCGAGGAAGGATTAAACATGTAAGCTGGTCCTGTTGTTAAGTACTTCAGATGATAAGATGAGTCCAAAGTACTGCGGACCACTCTGACAGATGATCTGCACTGGGTTTACTCTTTTCAGGAATTTGCTAACATTGTTACAAGGCCCAGCTGAGCCGCCTGGCTGCATACCCGACTCCAAATCCTTTGCGTTGGGGACCTTCTTTCAACCACCAAGATGTGCCTGGGGGCACAGCAAGCCAACTTTACAACCCCTCCGGCGATTGAACCTTCTGCTCTGTGATGTCGACAACTCAGGTTTCGATTTTCCAGTGCAGCCCGTTCAAACCTCCAGCTCTACAACGGTTCCGTGCCAAGCTTCGATCAAGCTCACAGCTTCTTCCATCAATACCGCAGCCATGCCAGGAAGAATCTTGCCCATGCTGGGCATAGGAGCCCTCGTTCTTGGTCTTACTGCCATAGCCCTTGGGCCCTTTCAAGATTTCATTTTTCAGAAAATGTCTGAGTATGACCTACCCCTCCCTGAGTTCCTACTGAGAGGGTCCTCACCCATTGTCTTCGACGAGGCTCGGGACATCCGGTACGTAGGAAGCCGCTCACCCACCGGCGTCGAGCACTTCCAAAACATCTTCTATGCCGAGGACACGTCAGGCGAGAACCGATTTGCGCCACCTGTGCCGGTGCGACCGGAAGGAGGCGCCGTGATCGACGCCACGCGGCCCGGCGCTTGGTGCCCACAAGCTACCGGCGATGTGCTCCCGTTTTCCAGCCGCGTGACCAACGTCAGCGAGAATTGTCTGAGCCTTCGCATCGCCCGGCCACGCGGTACGAAGGCGGCCTCCTCACTTCCGGTGGTGGTCTGGCTGCATGGAGGTAATGTGCTCTCACAAACAACGCTGTCCGGTTCTCGCAGGGGATCAACCAGGCTGATCTGGATTTTCTGCATGCATCTAGGGGGTCACGCCCTCGGCTCAGGCTACGAGGTGCTCTATGGACCTGATGGTCTTGTATCCCAGGCTGCTTCTGATTCGCAGCCGCTCATTTTCGTCGCTATCAACTACCGGCTGGGATGTAAGTCCAGCGTCTGGTCACTCGATCTCGCGTCAATCGGCCATTCTGACTGCCTATTGGGGCTGACTTGTCTCGCTAGTCTTTGGCTTTGCGACCAACGAGGCATTGGTGGAGGCCAGGCACACAAATGCCGGTCTGCGTGATCAACTCGCGGCGCTGGAGTGTGAGTTATAGACCTCGGAAGAGAATTGACTGCTGCTCCCAGTCTTCTAGGTTGATATTAATCGATTCCCAGGGGTTCGAGATAACATCGAGAACTTTGGAGGAGATCCACGGAGAGGTGAGGACGTCGGAGACTTAGAAAGATGTGCCAGCTCGAGATGCTAATGACAGTTTTCTTCCAAGTGACCGCGATCGGCCAGAGTGTAGGAGCCAGTGATATCAGTCTTCAGCTGACTGCTTCCGGAGGAGAACGAGGAGCTCCTTTTCAACAAGCAATGTGAGTGTCTTCACAAAAGAATGTCGAAAATGGCATCCACAGCTCACAAAAAGCCGCGTAGCATGATGTCCGGTGGTCCAGGCCTGAACTTCAACACCAAGTCCGACCTGGTAGCCAACAACACAGCAGCTGTAGCCCGCGAAGCAGGATGCACAGGAAATGGCCAGTCTCAACATGACACCATAGCCTGCCTACGCCAAGCGCCCGCCGAGCTTCTGACCAACCTGTCGGTCACCGCCGCCCGTGCTGCGCGGCCGCCCTTTGGTGAGGGTTTCTTCTTCCCGACGTACGACGGTGACTTCCTACCAGACCGGCCGTCACAGCTGGTCCGCGCGGGCAAAGTAGGCGCCAAGGACCTGCCCATCATCGCGGCCTGGGTCACCAACGACGGGGCGTGGTACGCACCGCCCACGACAGCTACCGACGAGGACGTGCTAGCCAGCTTCGGGCTGTGGCTGCACGGACTATCTGCGGCGACCAAGTCCAGGCTGTTAAAACTCTATCCGGTCGCGGACTTCGAGCACATGGCCATCGGGGCAGGCGTCTCACCGCAGTACTACCGCGCCGCGCAGATGAACCGGGACCTGTGGTTCACGTGTCCCGTGCTGGACTTTGCGTGGCAGTACGCGCGGCACGGCGCACGGGAAACAGGAGGCACGGTGCGCCTGTACGAGCACAATGCCACGCGGTATGGCCCTTCCTTTGAGATGATGGGCGTGCCCTTCTGGCGGGTCGCGCATCTGAGCGACATCCCGTACGTGCTGAATACGCAGCGGCTTGGTGGAGGCGGCGATAACTCGGCGCCACAGCTCGCGCTGGCGAGAGATGTGAGTCGGAGCATCGCTAGGTTTGTGGCATCAGGAGTCCCCGATGAGGCTTGGCCAACGGCATTCGCTGGTGTGAGACAGGAAGAGTGGGGCTCCGAGTTCCCGAGCAAGTTCTCGTTGCGCATGTTTGGCGGACCATACGGAGGTGAGCTTGTGACTGCTCGGAAGGGGGAGACCGCGGCGAGCGGGGCGGAAGAGGCTGTCGGTTGGGAGAAGTTGTTCGAGAGGTGCGAGTTCATCAACAGTGCGAAGGTCAGGGAAGAAACTGGAGTATGAATGTCTAGGTGGTCTTGAGGCCAAGTTGAATGGAGTACTCAGAGATGAGCAAGATTTACATTTATGAGGCATCCGTGATTTTGTCGCCCATCTAGATTCAAAAGATAGGATCTTAGTCAAAAGTCGTAAGAGATGCTATCATAAGCCTACCGGAAAAAACGCGAGAGGACCGGTAAAACAAGAACGAATGCAAACCCCTTCTTTTCAAGGGTAATAGATTTGCGCTACTTTCAATAAGTTCCAAAGTTGAAGTCAAGACGAGCATATTGCCACGGCTTGTTTGGCCCGCAACAACTTGGGCAGCCAATGTAGAATCTAGTGCAGGCTTTCAAGATTCTACCTAAGCACTTCTAAAACTGCATGCACCTCTGAATCCAGAAAAACGGCAGCTTAGACATGTCTCAAAAGGAGGTTTTGTTACATAGAAACCTGCCGTCCTACCGGCAATGCGTTGCAGATATCATGCTTCATTGTTCTGCCTGGAGTGAGGTTCGCTAGATTCATTGTCTTCCCTTGAAGATTCAGACCATGTGGACAAAGTCAGCAGATATTTTGAGATGTAAGGCAAAATGGCTTGATGGCCTGTTCCGTCGATTCAATTGGCAGCACAGGTCGGCAAATCGTGACCTCACGATAGATCTCTTTCCGGCTTGACGATGTTAATGATACTTGCTATTGTTACATATGTGGTTCAGTCTGTCCTACGGGAAAAGTGTCATGAGCCTCTTCGTCTCGCAACACATACCCTAGCACACAACGTGAGTCCTCTAGTTTTTTATTTGAGGACAGCGCCAGTCCTTAGATCAAATCCCTCACGACGGTCGACATAGGATGGGGCAATGGAGGTTTAAACAGCGTCTATACTTTCAATAGTCATGGGTGTTCACGGGAGTCACGTTTTATAGTGATATTTGGTCCGCGCACGCTACCAAATCATATAGTCACTTTGGCCTTCACGCGTTGTTGCAGTTAATCCTTCCTCACAACAATAACAGCAATACAATAATAACATTCATTCATATTTGCTTGAACAATAAATACTACAACATAACGCCGTCAGTTCCTCGCTTCGAACAAACTTGAAGACTGGTCTTGACTGTTGAGCGATCGACTGCTCACTTCGTAACTACTCGGTTGGCTCCTATGCCGACATCCTCAACAAAATGGAGATAAAACAGGATCGGATCACATTCGCAAGCACAACAAGCGATCACGGCTTCCGCGATGCAGGGTCCGACAATCCATCGATGGGGGACTGGCCGTGTGTTGAGCTCGTTCAGAAGAAGACGAACGATACTACCGTACCTAGTAAGCGAAGTCCAGTTGGAGCATTGGCAGCTCTCTAGACCGCGTAGCCATCGATACAGAGCTAGCTTGAGGAACCTCGCTAACGGATCTCAGCAATTACGTGATGGCAGTGGCGAATCCTTAAGAAGGCATCAGGATGTTCCGCCAAACAGGAAGGTTTTGGCCAAGGCGCTGCGGCACATTTCCGCCCTGCGACACACCCTTGGGGCAAACAGAAGTGACATACCCCAGGGTAGTAATTGCGTCTTCAATGCCGATCCTCACGCTACATGCGGGCCTGTGTGCGACAAGCCGTATACGGCAAACAGCACTTAGTCTGGTGTTAACCCCTCTTGAAGCCTTGACTCCAAGTCGTGCAGCGAATACTAGTAGGTTTTCCTGGTTGTAGAGCCAGAGCCAATGAGTTGCAGCGACTAGGTAACATCAGGCCCATCGGTTCCTAGATCGATGGGGAGAACAGAGTCAAGCTTGTCTCTGCACAATCGCAGCATCGCTCTCGATCGCCATCCACTTAGCGGCGAGGCCGGGGCTGCGCTCTTTCTAGGCGGCGCTGCAATGGTAGTTCTCTCCGCGGCTCTCATCGACACTGCTGGAAGCATCGGCCTCACCGCATACGACATTGCGCAGAACGCCAATGCCGCTCCCCTCGAAGTTCTTGGACTGCTGGTCGGCAGATTTGGTGGTGGTATTTGTTTCCGAGGCAGAGACATTGGGCCGCAGCCGCGAAAGATCTCGGAGGAATGCCTTCAGACAGGGAATGCAAGCTGGGCGACGGCTTTGTTGTGAGTGACGGAAAAACCAGAAGATGGGTTGTCAACACTCGCCAAAGACCCTAGGTAATAACGTAAAGTCTATGCCTGATACTATTCGGAAATGATCATCTTAACACAAGGTAGCCTGATTACAAGTGCCTGTTGGTTTAATCTCGACATGCAGGCAATTTGATACAAAAACGGAATATCTTCATTGTTTCAAGTAAGCCATGTCTTGTATATATCGTCTTCAACATCATCCCACGACTCATATAATGCATGGCTGAAGCGAAACGTCAAATGGATGTCATTCCGAATGTCTGGTCGGATAGGAGGCAGTTTAGCGGAAGGGAAAACTTCCGAGGAGTTGGGACACCTGGGTAGCACAGGTTGCGGCCTCCGACGCTCCGCGGTCTACTTGAGAGTCCTGGGTCTGGCAAAATCGACGTCTGGGTCAAATCATGTTCTTGCTTTTCCCCTGCTTTCCCCCCCCCCCCTGCCTGCTTTCCTTCCACCAAAATGAAGATAGAGACCCCTTGGACACTTCACGTCACTCATCGCTGCTCTAGATGAAGCCGGAGCTTTTTCTTCACTAGTAGGGGTCCTCCGAAGCTATCACAGACGGGATGCTTATCCTGATGTCACCCAGACCTTCCACTCCACACTTGAATACCTCAACAACGAAGAGAGACGACCGATTCGCTCGCTATCCCCATCTGCACATGAAAAATGAAGATTGTGGATTCAATCGGGTGATTTGGTCGAAATCCTGAACAGCCTGCATATCTACCATGCTTGAACTGCGCACAGTAGCAAGTGTCCTGTCCACGTCAATAAGCTCCCTCCTGCAAACGGCCCCTCACTGAAGAGAGGTATAATCAACTACGTCTGAAGTTCTGCATCAAAGACCACGACGCATCACGTCATGGGCGGAGTATCCCACACGAACCACTATGCTATCTACGGTCTTGCACAATGAGATGCCGCACGCCGAATAGTCAGTCCATTGTCACATGTGACAGTCACTTGACAAAAGCCCCATGCATCCACCAAAGGTGCGATCGGGGGGTGCGTCAAGATACAGTATACACGATTATGAAGACGCGTTGACAAGGGAGGAGAGACTCCATAATTTATGCATGGATCACCACCAACTGCATAGGATCAGAACACTAGGAGAGAGACACATGCCGAGTTCCACAATTGGGCAGAGTGAGAGTTTTCGATCCACTGGAATGTCGGTAGCCCGATTCCGGCGCTGAAAATGCATGCAACATCTACCTATGGCGGAAGGTATGGCCACTTGTATAGGACATGACTGGATGCGGAGTCTCAATATGATATACCGATCTTTTCTCCGGCGAGAGGGATAGATGCTGCCGCGGGGCTTTGTTGTGAGTAATAGAATGCCCGTTGCTCCCACTCCGACGCTTAGTTTCTGACGAGTACGCCATCTTTTTTACTTCCAAAGTACTCCCGCATCCCGAAGAGTCTTCCATTGCCAGCGCATCTCAGAGCTCATTTCGTTCTCGGGCGATGTGCCATACGTTTCGGGCTTCTCGAGTGCCCAATTCAGCAGTTCGGGCATATATGAGTTTGATCAACAAGTTGAAAATGAGAATTGAGCGGCGATAGGAAATGGTATCGGAAATACTCTGGCACTTTTTGTGCATCAACAATGCAAGGATATGCGGCCTGCAGTGGTTCTAGACCAGAGAAATAACCTTGTATTGTAACCGCGCCTGAACCGTGCCGATGTCAAAGTCACTGCATGAGCGCTAATCTTGAAGTAGAAGGAGACAAGCGATATATGACAGCCCTAGGAGTTGTGTTCCCGCGGTGGATCCTCAGCATATGACAAGTAGTGCAACGCCCGCTGCTTCTATACCACCGCAGTCCCCACGAACGAACGAGGACTCGATAAGAGATGATTAAGAGGAGGAGAACTTGGCGCGATTAGGGTTCATATAGTATAGTTGTGGTGAATGCCACCTAGGTATTGCTACCCTCGCGTCACTTGTGTGAGTCGCCCGGGTTCTTAGCCCATGTGTGTTGATGTGGCCTCACAATTGGCCAATACGCTCCACGCTCTTACCAAATCTATGTGCAATCTTGGCATGCTGTAGCTCAAGATTGGCGATTCGAGTACATGAACATGCGATTAAGGTAATCACTTGGCATTAGCGTTGCGGCAATTCGCAATTTCAACATCCACCTGCTCAAGTGGTTCTGTACGTGTGCGAATCCGCGAAACACATGGCAAAAGTCTCGCTCTTTTCGGTCATGGATCTCTCAACAAGGACACTAGGACCCCCCGCGAGGCCCCGTCAGAGGCAATACTAGCCGAAGTGACCGTAGGTTGCACTCGTCGATATTCACCGGTGTTGACGTCGCATCGTCGTTGGCAACGGTCCGTCAGACTGCGACGCTGTCTGCCGCTAGGGAACAAGAGGAAAGGAAAGGAAAGGAAGAAGAAAAAAAAGGGCTTTTCTTCTCACGCTTCTGTCGCCTCTCTGTGACTACCATCATCGTAGGTGAGCACCCGGGGCACACGGGAGATGCCGATGACAGGGCCAATCGTTCATGCGATGGAACTTGCCGCAGCGGATGGGCACCCGTTTGAAGATTGATCATCTATCGCCTGCCGAAAAGCGGCGGTGTCGTGTCCATCTTGGGCATCCCACCTGCTCAAGTCGTCGTCACGAAAGGACGTCGGGAGGGACGGAATCCTCACCTGGCAGCGACGAGATCCTGCCCTGGTCCCTCCACGTGTCCCCCGTCAGCCGCGCATCCGCTGGAGTCATGTCCTTCGTGTGCTGTCGGGCCGCCCAGGTGGGTTTGCGTCTGGTTGTAGTCGGATCACGGCGGTGTAGACGCTTAGCGAGAGTGAAGCACCCAATTCCTCGGACTCGCCATGCTCATGTCAAGAATCGTAATCTCGACGATCAGAGGCTGGCCTGGGAAATACGGATGTAGATCCACTGGATAGTTGCACCCAGCCGCTGCCGGAATTCTCGTTGGCAATCGAGCGCATTAGTCATGGTCAAGAAAGAGATTTGGTGTTCACATGTACGGAATGTAGCATGTATTTGTTTGTTCCTTGTTTGAATCGGAGGCAAGATTGAGTTCGACCTTGTGGCGCGTTGTATCGGCCTTGTTGTCCTGGAAGCCGTGTTCCCCTCGGAGCAAGGTACAGAGTAGTAAAATAAAGATGATGCTGCTTTCCATCCTGGTGGTACCGTTCAGCCTATCCCGTCCAGTTGTTCCTGGATCCGATCCGGCCAATGGCGCCAAGACCCTGGGGGGTGCCAAATAACGTTGGGGCTAGAGCCTCGGCGGGCCAGCTGATTTGTGGGTTGCAAATTAAGATAGAAAAGCTTTCGAGCACTGCCGGAACCGACTGGGGAGGGCCAGTTTAATCTACTATGTACCCTAGGGTGGTGTCGGAGTAGCCGTCCGTGCGAACTCGTTCGCCTGCAGACTGCAGGGGCCCTACAGACTGCAGGGGCCCTACAGACTGCATACTTACAAGCGCGACAAAAACACCATCACTGAGCATCGCAGGGTAGTTGAGCCAGCACGCCCGCTCTGTCATTGCTCTGTCATTTTTTTATTTTTTATTTTTTCATCATTATTCTCCGGTTCGGAGTTCCACGCGCCACTCAGAGGCCCTGGATATCGAGGCCACGCAGATTTTCACAGGGCTCTTCTGGCTGATGCGACGCGACGCCCGTGGGATCTCCAACACTACTGCTTGCGTGTCGCATTGCGAATAGATCTCCTTCCCTGCTGCGCATCCTCCCACCTTCTTGTCTGTCAATCTCGCCCTTTTTCGGACCTTTAGATCCTTTCAGACCCTCTCAGATTGCCGGCCCCTGGGCCCCCAAAGACCCCCCCCTCCCCCCCCAAGGGGGCCTGGAGGTGGACCTTGCAGCCCGAGGTGGTATCGAGGCGAATTCCAGATGCCGTGACATCAGAGCCGCATCGTCGCACTTTGTCACTAAGTACCGTAGCCTTGCCAGATCCAGCCATGTGGTCACATCCAACAAAATCCCAAGTGCTGCAACCCCTGGCGGTGCTGTCCGCCGAGTTTGGTCTTGGGCTTATCGTCGTTTGAATTCTCGGCTGGGTTCCTTTGTCAACATTTTCCCCCAAAAATCTGTCATCGCACCGGGGCTCCACAAACCCACCGAACTGGCAGGACTGCCCATGCTGAGGGTCTGGAAGCCCATGCGGGCGCCGCCGCGCAAGGGCCATGTCAAGTGATATCCGCCCTTCCGCTGGGGGGGGGGGGGGTTTCGCCGCTCGGAGGCAGTCCCACGAGCCCTGGAGGGCTGAGCGCAGAGGTCAAGCCCCGGGGCTGCGGGACAAGCCCGTGGGATATCCACAGGAACCAGGAACGACCCCTTGATAGGCCAGTGTCGCTATCACATTGCGACGATAAGTAATGCCTGCTCTGGCGTTGATCACTGCGAGATGGGACGAGCTCGATGGGGGCCCCGCGGCCTCCATATCAAATCTGCCACGCAGAAGCGGAAAGTAACGAGGTAAAGGCGCGTGGGACCTGGACCTGCCACGCCAAGCAGGCCTGCAGGGCCTGGCTGGTGTGAGCACCAAGGCTGGACGGGCTAGAGGGATGCCGGCAGAGCCGCAGCCGCCGTCGAGAAGGTTCCTCTAGCGACCGGTACATCGTCCCTGGCCCTCCCTGGCCCGATGTGACCTGTGACGCCAGGTACGAAAGAGATCCAGCACTGCCAGAGCGTGGGCATCCTCCATCACATAACGGCGAAGGAGGGTGGGACTCTTGCGAGCAATTCAGCTGCGGCCCGACAAGGAGATGGAACAACAGTATCCGTGTGCGGAATACTCTGTCTTGATGGCGAAGATTGGCGATCTGGGAGTTGTCGAAGATGCCCGGGCTGAGGACGTGTCCGGGAGTGTGGCTCAGACGCATTCAAATATCGCCATGGACCCGCCGTGATGCTCTTGGTTTTCCTCCTGCTGGTTCAGGTTGCCTCTTGTTTCTTCCTCACCCAGCCCAGAAACCCTGACTTACCCCCTCAGTATCATCTGGGAGCTCCGCTTGGTCGTGAAGCCATTCGACATGGGCGGCTCACTACAAGTGATCCTAGCGGTCACCCTGTGGCTCGCCGGGACAGCACACGCTTTCCCCTATGACCCTTCCCAGGTCAGCTGGAACCTCAACCAGAACCAGTCTGCCACGCACCCACTCGAGTACTGGGGTGAGTGGGCAAACCACACCTTCCACCCCTCGCCCGAGAACTGGCGCATGCCCACCTACGTCGTCTCCCTCGATCGCTACGCCGACGGAGATCCTTCCAACAACGATATCAACGGAACCCATTTTGAATATGACTGGATGAGCAACCAATTCCGCTTCGGTGGAGATGTCCTGGGCTTGATGAATGACCTCGACTACATCCAGGGCATGGGAATCAAGATCGTATATCTCATGGGAAGCCCGTTCATCAACCAGCCTTGGGCCGCAGACAGCTACAGCCCGTTGGATTTCACCGTCATTGACCATCACCATGGCCAAATCGAAGAGTGGCGGGAGCTCATCACCGCCATCCACGACCGGGATATGTACGTCCTGCTGGACAACACCATGGGAACGTAAGTGATCTGATAGCCGCCTCCTGCCACCTCGAAACCCCAACTGACACTGCCGACAGGATGGGAGATCTCCTCACATTCCAGGGAGCCATGAATGCGACCGCTCCGTTCCGGTGGGGCGAGTACGACTTTGTGTGGAAGACAGACCGCCGATACGTTGACTTTGAACCTCGCAACGACGACATTCCCTGCACGTACCCTCGGATGTGGGACGATGAGGGCAACGTCTTCCGTGTCAACCAGACCACCTGCCGCGACAGCGATTTTGACTCCTACGGTGATCTCGCAAACATCGGCGACGTCCCCGTGTACGAGGACCAGCTGGCCAAGTACGGCTCGGTCCAGGACCGGCTGAGAGAATGGCGCCCCGACGTGCGTGCCAAGATCAAGCACATGTCCTGCATGCAGATTGCCATGCTCGACATCGACGGGTTCCGAATGGACAAGGCTTTGCAGACGACCGTCGACGCCATGGCTGACTTTTCCGAGCACCAAAGGCGTAAGTACATTTTGCCCATCTCATGTTTGGCTCTGAGACATTCTTCTAACGCGCAACAGAGTGCGCAAGGACGTATGGCAAGGACAACTTCCTCATCATCGGCGAGGACGTTGGCTCAGATGAACAGTCTGCAGTATACATGGGCCGAGGCAAGCAGCCCGACATGTATACTGACAATGTCACGGCGGCTCTCATGGTGACGAATGCCACTGCGAACGACAGTTTGTATATTCGTGGGGAAGGTCTCTCGGCACTGGACGCGGCCGCATTTCAATATACCATCTACGGCGCTCTCACGAGGTTCCTTGGGTAAGTGTGGCATAGCCAATCACTGGAAACGGCGCACAACGCTGACAAGTCCAACAGTCTCTCTGGCGCCGTCGCCGACTCAGGTACAGACTTCGTACAACTCTGGACCGACATGGTCCTGCAGAACGATTTCGTCAACGCCAACACTGGTCGTTTTGATCCCCGGACTATGCTGGGCACAACATCCCAGGATGTTTTCCGCTGGCCCGCCGTTCAGAACGGTACCCAGAAGCAGCTGCTCGGCCAGTTCATCACCATGCTCGAGATACCAGGTACGCCGATGGTTTTGTGGGGCGAGGAGCAAAGCCTGTATATTCTTGATACCACGGCGTCCAACTACATATAGTAAGTCATCCGAGAACATCCTTGACCCGAAGTCGTCATGCTGACGACAGTCATAGTGGCCGTCAGCCCATGAGCAGCAGTCGCGCATGGCAGCTGCACGGGTGCTACAAGCTTGGCGACGAAACATACACAGGCGAGCCGCTGCTGTCCGGGCCTGCTGCAACAGGTTGTGAGGATGACGCAGTCAGTCTGGACCACAAGGACTCATCACATCCGGTTCGAAACATTCTGAAGAGGATGTTCGAGCTCCGCCGGCAGTACCCCGTGCTGAATGACGGGTGGAACCTAACAACGCTGTCCAATCACTCTCGCGAGGTATACTTGGAAGGCAGTGGAGACGTTCCCTCGTCATTTGGCATGTGGAGCGTGTACCGCTCACAAGGCGAGGGAGTGCAGGACCTCGCCTCGGCAGGGGGTCAAGGTGATCAGGGTATCTGGCTGATGATCTCTAACGAGGAAGAAGCCAGGGACTTCACCTTTGACTGCCAGAGCGAGACCGACGCCCTTGTTGCTCCGTTCGCGCCCGGTACGACGGTGAAGAATCTCTTCTATCCATTTGAGGAGCATGTTCTCAGCACGTCTTCGGTCAACACCACCACCAATGGCACAACTCAGGCAGCCGGATGCCTGGCCAACTTCACATTTGACGCCTGGGGATTCAAGGCCTTTGTCCCCAAAGACGCCTTCGTCGATCCGGCTCCCGCCGTCACTGGCGTCGTTCCCTCCCACGACGAGAGGATCTTGTCCACCGTCGATCTCGGACAACGGCAGACTGTGCCGATCGAGATCCACTTCTCGCAGCAGATGGACTGCGACGCTGTCTCGGACGCGCTTTCTATTGGCTCCACGACTTCCGACGGGGTCGTCGCGCAGATCAACAATGACAGCATCGCCTGCACCTTGCTCGACACCCCGGAAGCGATCATGTACCCCGGGCAGCCTGCGACGCTGTGGAAGCTCACTGCAACGCTCGAGGACGTCGCGCACGGCATCCACACCCTGACGGTTACCAACGCCACGAGCGCCAATGGCACCTACACGGGTGCCGTGGATCGTTTCATGTTCCGCCTAGGCGCCGCTGACAACCCCGTGGTCTTCCCCCAGACAGGTAACTACTCGACCTCGCTGCTCCGCCAAGACGCATCTACAGGCGATCTGTACATCACCCAGCGGGCACTGGGGGCGGACAAGTTCCGGTACTCACGAAACTGGGGCTCCAGCTGGAGCAGCTGGACTGGATATACCAACGCCACCATCAACACCACACTCGAATCGCAGCCATGGTCCGGCACGGCAGCACAGGCCTGGGACGGCGAGCACGTCATGGTGCAGTACTGGTCCCGCCTCGCGGGCAGCGCATCGGCCATGCAGCACGGCGACCTGTCCGCGGCCACCACCAAGCCGCGCCGCTGGCCCCACGCCTTCGTCCTCGGCAAGTTCAACACGTGGGGCTACGACGGCGGCCTCGAGAGCGCCATGAGCCTCGGGGCGTCGGCGGCCGACCCCAACGAGACGGTCTGGGCGTTCCGCCTGGCCGCCGAGTGGCCGACCAACGCGACCATCAACGTCTGGGGCATGAACCCGGACGGCTCGCCCGACAAGACGATGCAGTACGGAGACGTCGACGGCGACGGCGTGCTCGACTGGATGCCGCCCACGACGCTCTCGATCAACGAGATCGCCCTGCGTGAGGGCCCCGGCATGCCGCACATTGGCTGGCGTATCGAGGTAAACGACGGCACGTACAGATATCGTCTTGTACCTGCGGGCAATGCCTGGTACCAGCTTGCGCTATCGATCATGCTGGCTCTGATCCCGCTGCTCACCGCAGGTCTGGTGGTCTGGGTGTATTTCCGCTCATTCTATCAGGTCAAGTTCAACCAGGTTGGCATCGACGACAGCGGCGGCTTCTTGGCTAAGGTCAAGTCAGTTCTGTTGTTGCCTATTGCTGGGGCTCACAAGACCAAGCCCGAGGAAACCGAAAAGTCCGCCGCAGTTGTCGCTGCGTCCGAGCAACGCCGCACCACTCTTATTGCCACCATGGAGTACGAGATCGACGACTGGAACATCAAGATCAAGATCGGTGGCCTCGGCAAGATGGCGTCTCTCATGGGCAGCGAGGCCCTCGCTCACCAGAATCTGATCTGGGTCGTCCCTTGCGTCGGTGGTATCGACTATCCCGTCGATACACCTGCGGAGCCCATGGTCGTCACCGTCAACAAGCAGCCTTATCTTGTCTCTGTGCAGTACCACGTGGTCCGCAACATCACCTTCGTGTTGCTCGATGCCCCGGTCTTTCGCGAGAGGACCAAGGCGGACCCGTATCCGCCGCGCATGGACGACATGGACTCGGCCATCTACTACAGCGCGTGGAACGCCTGCATTGCGGAGGCCACCAAGCGCTTCCCTGTCGACCTGTACTACATCAACGACTACCACGGTGCGCTGGCCCCGCTGTATCTGCTGCCTCAGACGGTGCCGGTGTCCTTGGCACTGCACAACGCCGAGTTTCAGGGCATGTGGTCTCTCGGGACCAAGCGCGAGATGGCGGAGATCTGCGATGTGTTCAACCTCCCCAAGGAAACGGTGAAGCGATTCGCGCAGTTCGACAAGGTCTTCAACATGCTGTACGCGGGCGCCAGCTACCTCCGCCAGTTCCAGGGCGGATACGGTGCCGTCGGTGTCTCGAAAAAGTACGGCACGAGAGCGTACAAGCGCTATCCCATCTTCTGGGGTCTGTCTGAGATTGGGTCCCTGCCGAATCCTGATCCGGACGACATGGCGGAGCTTGATACGAACACAGAGAAGGGACAGAAGATTTCTGTCGACGAAGAGGCCGAAAAGAAGAGAGGAGACTTGAGGGAGCAGGCGCAGCGGTGGGCTGGTCTCGATGTTGACCCGAGTGTAAGTTCCTGCGCTGATTCTCCAGACACCACGAGCATTTGCTGACCCGCACAAATTAGGCTGAGCTCTTCGTTTTCGTCGGCCGCTGGTCCCTCCAGAAGGGCGTTGACCTCATCGCCGATGTGTTTCCGGCCATCATGGACAAGCACAAGAACGTCCAGCTCATCTGTATCGGCCCGACGATCGACAACCACGGCAAGTTTGCTGCGTTGAAGCTCGAGAAGATGATGAAGCGATACCCCGGACGTGTCTTCTCCAAGCCCGAGTTCACCCCCATTCCATCTTTCGTCCACAGCGGCGCTGAATTCGCACTCATGCCCTCCCGTGACGAACCTTTCGGCCTCGTCGCCGTCGAGTTCGGTCGCAAGGGTGCGCTCGGCGTTGGCTCCAGGGTCGGTGGGCTCGGATCGATGCCCGGATGGTGGTTCACTATCGAGTCGACCGAGACGAAGCATCTCCTCCGGCAGTTCAAGTCGGCCATCAGGTCTGCACTCGCATCTTCTCAAGCAACGCGACGGGACATGCGAGCGCGTTCCTTGCTACAGCGATTCCCCGTGTTGCAGTGGGTGCACGACCTGGAGGTGCTGCAGGGCCAGTCCATCAAGGCTCACAGCAACGTCAAGAGGGGCTCAACTCTCCAACTCCTCATGCCAGGTGCTTCAGGCACATCAACGCCCATCCCACCCCCACCGCCCGTCGCCACGCTTCCCAACACCGCCTTCCCCACGCCAACCCACTCCGCTCCTGTCACAGCTGCGCCGTCGGTGGCGGGCAGTCGGGCAGGCAGTCGGGCACCAAGTCCCACTCGTGCGAGCGCAGGCCAGAGTCGGGCGGGGAGTCCCACGCGGGTGAGCGCACACAAGCTTGGCAAACGCGTCCCTTCTTTCCTCACAATGACCACTGGCGCGGAATCGGAGCCCGGGTCGGGGACGTCGACTCCTGCCACGCCAAGTTCACCTCAGACACCAAGATTCGCGTCCGGCTTCCCTCGTGTCAAGTCTACACCCGCCATGGGCAAGCTTCTGGCCTCAAGGCTGGACGCCCTGGCTGAGATGGAGCGGACGGTGTCTGAAGTCGACCGAGACAGCGCGGACCACCAGCAAGCCGAGTCCGGCGACAGATCCAGTGGCAGCGGTCACAGCGGCGAACGCGAACGCACTTGGCCCTTACCAGGTCCTGAGGCATCTCACTCGCGGGCCTCCTTCAGCGGAATACAAACGCGCAACCCATCCGTGCTGTCGCTTGACACCGTCGTCGGCGAGCGCAGGGACTTCTCGCTTCAAAAGGTTGAGCCATTCTTCAACGATCCCAAGGGCGAGTACTACAACGCCTTTGGCCAGCTGTTGGACTCCCACGACGGCAACCTGTCGTCAGACAAGTTGTGTGTTGAGGGCTACATCCGGCAGTCAGAGAAGGACTGGTTTGAGAAGTTCTACGATGCCAAGCTGGGAAAGCCGCACAGGAAATCGAGGCTCAGCGGGACCACTGCGCTGGGATCGGCAACGCCGGCCACCCAGGACAGCCAAAGTGTCACGGCCAGTCATGACGAGTTCAACCTCGGCCCGGATTATAAACCTCCAACGGGCTTGAAGAAGCTTCTGCTGTTCAAGATTGGGGACTGGCCCCTCTACGCTTTTCTACTGGCATTGGTAAGTTCTAGCACTCCTCCTACAGATCGAGTTTCCTGAGATCGCCTGCTGACATTCATCTCAAAGGGTCAAATCATCGCCGCCAATTCGTACCAAGTCACACTCCTCACTGGCCAGAATGGTCAGTCCGCCGAGCAAGTGTACATTACCTCTGGCATCTACCTCGGCGGCTCCATCTTCTGGTGGTTCGCCTTCCGCCAGTTCAAGCTCTTCATCTCCATCGCCCTGGCCTTCGTCCTCTTCGGCTCCGCCTTCCTCGTCCTTGGTGTAACACCGTACACCGCCACCTCTTTCCAGACCACCGTCCTGCAATACCTCGCCACGGCGCTCTACGCCGTCGCTTCGTCTAGCGGGTTTCTTTTCTTCACGCAGAACTTCCTCACCGAGGGCGGCAACCCGGTGCGCACGTGGATGTTCCGCGCCTGCACCATTCAGGGCACGCAGCAGATCTACATCGCCGCGCTGTGGTACTGGGGGTCGTACGCCAGCACCCTGCAGGGCGAGGGCGGCGCGCTCATCACCTCGACGTCCCGCATCGTCACGTACGTGTGCATCCCCATCGCCGTGGCCCTGTGGCTCATCGCGGCGCTGCTCTTCCTGGGCCTCCCCGACGCGTACAGGAAGAAGCCGGGCTACGTGTCCTCGTTTTATCGGTCCGTCTTGCGTCGCAAGGTGGTCGTCTGGTTCTTCATCGTGGCGTTCATCCAAAACTACTTCCTCTCGGCGCCGTACGGCCGCAGCTGGAGCTACCTGTGGTCGTCGGTGTCCGCCCCTCCGTGGGCCATCGCCGCCCTGGTGGTGTTCTTCTTCGTCGTCGTGTGGGCCGTCATCCTCGCCGTCATGGCCTACTTCTCCAACGAGCACTCCTGGGTCCTGCCCCTCGTCGCCATCGGCCTCGGCGCCCCGCGCTGGGCCCAGGAGCTCTGGGGCACCTCGGGCGTGGGCCTCTACCTGCCCTGGGCCGGCGCCGCGCCCCTCGCCGGCGCGCTGCTGGCACGGTGCCTCTGGCTGTGGCTGGGCGTGCTCGACACGATCCAGGGCGTGGGCTTCGGCATGATCCTCCTGCAGACCCTCGGCCGCTTCCACGTCAGCTGGGCCGTCGTCGGCGCCCAGGTCATCGGCGCCGTGGGCACCATCGCCGCGCGGGCCAGCGCGCCCGACAAGACGGGGCCGGGCGACGTGTTCCCGAACCTGGCGATGAACCTGTGGGAGGGCGTGCACAACGTGTGGTTCTGGGTGCCGCTGGCCTTCCAGATCGCCGTGTGCGTTGGGTTTTTCATGTTCTTCCGGAAGGAGCAGCTAATGAAGCCATGAGTCGGCTATATGTCATGCGGAGTTGATCTGCTTTTTGTGGGCGTTTGGGACTTGATTATAGACGGATCTCCTGGAGGTTATGTGCTTCATAACTGTAAAACGTATTCTATAGAATTGATGCTCGTTAGATCGGGCTAAAATGATACCCTCATGACTTCATACTCGAATCATTTGCAACTGCCGGTGCTCACCTGCTCCATGTGCACTATGAACAGCGAGGGTCTTGCGACCCAAGAGTTTCAGGTACTTAGACGCTGAAGTGAATCATGGAATCATGCTCGATCGTAATTTCAAATCGGCAATACGCTTCCCGCGAATGTTCAGACCTCTACCGCGCTCAAGCATATAGGCATCTGAGGCTCGATGATGGTTAAACTGTCATCCACGCGAATCATGCTCAGAATTGTCGAATTCATACAGCCGAGCAAGCATTCAACTGGTAAATGCGTCCCGTCGAGCAACTTGTGTGAGCTAAGTTATGGGCCCCGGGCGCTTTACTTCCTAGCCGCAGCCCCACTGATCTGCCTTGCAAGGCGTTAAGTAGACACTTGCCTGGTGGTTTTTCTACGTGGGTATATGAAAGGAAATAGAGAAATAAGTAGGGAAAAAATAGAACCGGAGGGGGGGGGGGGATGAAGAAGAAGAAATGGCACTATGTTGGTCCCACAGACTTCTCGCGCCCTGGTGTAGTGACGCCTGCATCTCAGGCGCTGGCGGAGAGGGTGCGGCGTCAGCGTCAGGAAGCGGGCGAGTCGAGCGCGGGTTGCCACATGAATACCTAGGCAGCTCGGTGTTATCCATGATGATGGGGCAAGTCGTGACGATGTAGGTCGCGGCCCGCTGGGCTGTAGATTTCACCAGAAGACGATGCGAAGGGGGACGAAACGTGTTGGGCTGAAATGAGCATGAAATGCCTCGTCTGAGAGGCCACTGGCGGGATTCCACGTTGTTCTGTAGAGAACTGAGAACTAGGATCACTGAGGTGGTGTGTGAATTGAGTTCGAAAAATGAGCTCGAAGGCTCGCGCGTTAATGCACGTGAACTCACTCAGGTTGTGACTCCCAGGCACTCAGTTTGAATGTGTAAACTTGAATTATCATACGCCCTTTTCATCCCAGGTAGACCATGATGGCAAATGAAAATGATGTACAGATTTGACTGGACATACCAAGCAAAGCCTCGCAGGGACAGCAGCCAGATTGAACGATGATACACCCGAAATTTGGTCGAACTTGGAATCTAGAATATCCAGCAAACTTATCCAGCCACCTGGAAACACCACGCCAAACGCCTCGGATATCTCTCAAGCCAGGTGCAAGAGGACGATGCATATCGTAGAATTTTTATTCCCCCACAGCCGGTAGAACGCCGTCGCCAGTTGATTCGAGAATCAGATCATGCCGCCTTGCTCTTCTTCTTCTTCTTGGGCTTCTCCTCTCCGTCCTCATCGCGCTTGCGCTTACCGCCGGCCTCCTTTTCGGCCTTCTTCAGCTTCTTCAGCTCTTTCTTGGACAGGACCTTCGGTGTGCCGTCCTCTGCAAGTTCGACGTCGCCGCGCTCGAACTTGCGCTTGAATTTGGACACAGAAATGCCTGCTGCCTCGGCGTACCTCTCGTAATCGGCCTCCGAGAGCTTCTTGGGGGTAGGGGCTGCAGTCAAAATGTTAGCAGATATTTCGAGACTCGCGGTCAGCACATCGCTGAAACTGTTGTCCGGGCGCCTTCTCTCGCCTCGGCAAGCAAAGATGAAGGTTCCAAATTCTCTGGTGACGCTCATGATTGTGGGCCTTCTATGGGGAATGCCAATACTTCTTTTGGGCAGCAAGAGTATTTTCCAAAGAAACCAAAAAGAAAAAGAAAAAATAGCCTTGGAGAATCGGGTGTCATACCTGTGCCGTTGGTGCCATTCTGAGTCGGTGCGTCAGCCATTTCTTCATCAGAAACCTCCTCGATGAGCGGCTTGTCCTTCTTAGACTTCTTCTCTTTTTTGTCCTTCTTCTCCTTCTTGGGGGTCGGCTCTGGCTCCGCTGCTGCAGGCTCTTCTCCTGTCAAGCCATCGGCATCGTGGTTGTACTTCCTGGCCTCCTTGATGTCGAACTTGGATGGAGCATCCGCAGCCTGCCCGTTGGGACCAACAGCAATACCCTTGGGAACCAGTGGCCTGCCCTCGAGCCGGCGCAAGTTGTTCTCGATCTTCGAGCGAGCGCTGACACCGAGCATGACGCGGTCCTCTTCGTCCGCTTCGTTGCCGTCCTCATCCACCCACTCGCTCAATGCATCGGTACGTACACCAAGAGCGGTCTTGGCGGCCAGCTGACGAGCAATCTTGCCCTTGTTCTTGCCGGTTGCTTGACCCACCAGGGAAGAGTGGTAAATGAGACCGTACTTGGGCGTGGCGTGCTTCGTCTTGAGCGCACGGAACAGAGCCTTCTCGGCACCGAGGATCTGAATGGTAGAACCAGGATTCTTGGCCAAGCTCATGAGCGAACCAGCGTGAGCGATAAGTCGAGCGCCGACAAGGGTGCCAACGAGCTCTGTCAGGTTCGGGGCGATAGCCTTCATTCTGGACTCGAGGTAGCTTGACAGTTGCTGGCGGACTTCGGTATATCGCACAACGTGATCGGCCAACATGGTGATGTTCGCCAGATCCTCCTCACTGATCTCGGTACCCATGCTGACTTCCGCAGCAGCCTTGACCGCAGCCTCAATCTCCTCGGGCAATATATCGGACAAATCAGTCTTGGACGTGTTTATGCGCAGACCGACGGCGTTGATAACTCGCGCATAGGCAAGGTTGTCGTTCAAAATCTTTCCAAGCTCAGGAAAGTGCCAGCCGTACCATTCCTTCACTCTCATGGCGTAGGTATTCAGTTCCTTGTCCAGATCATCCAAGAGAGAGATGGCCTGAACGATCATCACGTCGACCTTGTCGGGCGAGAATCGCAGCTTGTGACGAGACAGGGAGTGTGAGAGACCGAGGGCGAGAGATCGTAGGTTCTCAGACTGCAGACCGGGGATGAGGTCGGTAAGGTGGGCTCGAATGTTACGGTAGAGTTCGGTGGTAGAGGAGTCGGCAACTGGAGTAATGTTGAATTGGGGGAGCTTGTTGATGGCGCTGCCGAGCTTCGCATCCGAGACGGCAAGAGAGATCTTCTTCTCGTCCTTGATCGACTCGAGTAGTTGGGTCAGCATGGGCGTGACCTTGCCTTCCACAAGGCTGGCGACCTCCTCGAGACCCTTTGCTGCGCTGTCCCATTTCACAATCTCCTTGAGCTTAAGCCTGCGATGGCGTTAGACCACCTGTGCGGAGCGAGTCAAACGCGCCTTAGACCAGAAGGAAAATTTCTCACTCAGTGTTGATCTTGTCTGCGGATTGCAGACGAGCATCGAGGTCTTCATCGTCGAGGAGCTTCTTGTCCTTGGCCTTGAACAGGGCATAGCTGCACATTGACATTAGCGACTGTACAGCTCCGAATTTTTGAGCGCGACTCGATGCCGCCTGCCTTGCATCTAACTCACCCCACGCTTGTTTCTGAGAGAACAAAGAGAGGCATCGTTGTTGATTGGAATGCTCCCTTGCGCTTGCCTTGGGATAGTCTTCCGGGGATTTGGGAAGGTGCGCAAAGGCGATTACTGAAATCTGTGGTGGTGGACGGAGTTCGAGGCCAATGGCAGAAAAGTTGCAGGCCGAAATTTTTTGAAGAAGCTGCTCCTGCCCGCCCAGATAAATGTGGGGATCTGTCGAATCGATAATGGAATGCACTAAGCCCAAACGGGACAAGAGCCTGGCTGCGCTTACCAGCCAATCACGAACGATCTCTGCCTACTGGCGCGGCAAGCATCCCGTCAGCACAGCATCCCGTCTACCATTCAAGGAGACAGTCGTCACTGATCCGATTCGGGAGCTTCTTGAGACAGCACCATCCAACACTCTTCGAAGCTATCTGCATCGCCAACGAGCTTTGCCAGTGTCCAAGATGGAGGGTCTCCTTTTCAACGTCAACAACGGGTACGGAGTTCTACATCCATACGATGTTTTATACGACCGCTGACTCGATAACGTAGCTACATCGAGGGCATCGTCAGAGGGTACCGCAATGGCCTCCTCACCGCTGCCAACTACAGCAACATGACCCAGTGTGAGACTATAGATGGTACGCCAGCCCTCTTCATCACGTGATAGACTCATCTCACTGACCACCGACGGCATCCCAGACCTCAAGCTCCAGCTCGGTCCAGCCTACGGCGACTTCCTTGCCTCGCTTCCTCCGAACCCCTCCACGTCTAGCCTCGCCTCCAAGACCACCGACAAGCTCGTCTCCGAGTTTCGCTATGTTCGCGCGAATGCAACAGGCACCCTGGCAAGGTTCATGGACTACTTGACCTACGGATACATGATCGACAATGTTGCCCTTCTCATCACAGGGACACTGCACGAAAGGGACACTAGGGAGTTGCTGGACAGATGCCACCCTCTGGGCTGGTTCGAGACGATGCCTGTTCTCTGTGTTGCCACCAACATCGAGGAGCTCTACAACAGCGTGCTGATCGAGACGCCGCTGGCTCCCTTTTTCAAGGGCAGTCTGAGCCACCAGGATCTGGACGAGTTGAATATCGAGATCGTCCGGAACACTCTCTACAAGAACTACCTTGAGGATTTCCACAACTTTGTCAACACACATGAGGATATGTCCGGTACACCGACTGCAGAGGTCATGTCCGAGATCCTCGAGTTTGAGGCAGACCGCAGAGCCATCAACATCACACTCAACTCTTTCGGCACCGAGCTGTCCAAGCAAGATCGTAATAAGCTCTATCCCAACTTCGGGCAGCTCTACCCCGAGGGAACCCTGATGCTGTCTCGTGCCGACGACTTTGAAGGTGTGAGGTTGGCGGTGGACGGTATCCATGACTACAAGTCCTTCTTCGATGCTGCTGGGCTTGGTGGCGGACCCGCCGGCCCAGGCAACATGGCCGGCGGCTCTGGCTCCGAGGGCCGAAGTCTAGAAGATATGTTCTATCAGAAGGAGATGGAGATCTCCAAGGAGGCTTTTACGAGACAATTCACGTTCGCCATCGTCTACGCATGGGTGAAGCTTAGAGAGCAGGTCCGTTCGAACGCATCTCTATCTTGCATTGTATGGCATTCAGCTAACGTCAGCGCAGGAAATCCGGAACATCACATGGATTGCCGAGTGCATAGCACAGAATCAGAAGGAGCGGATCGGGAACTACATTAGCGTCTTCTGAAGAAAAGCATTGATTGGTCTTTCAGGTTCCTGTAGAGTAAGTGAGGCAGGTTGAAGCTGTGAGTGATTTTCATTGAGGGCATACCACGGCAGGCGCACAAGGGTTCAGCAGGTCTAATCTGCATGAAGAAGACGGTCAGACGTAAATGTATTGTACAAAAGGTTTACACATGTCCCCATTGATATTGCGTGGATTTCGCTTTCTCTTTTCTGGCAGTGGTCTACCGCAGCACTATCTCGTCCTTCCAAGTAGCCGGCGACAAGCCAAGCGTCTCAATCATATGCTCCCACCGTCCACTACCCCTCTCCTTTCTCTCCATGTACTTGAGCAGTTTCTGCCTTCTGTGCAGCAGCAATCTCAAGTTCTTCTTGTTGTGCTTGTCCTTGTTGCCCTTAGGACCTTTGTACATTTGGCTCAATGTCCGTATCTTGGCCGTCAGGATCGCAATCTGCACCTCACTGCTGCCCGTGTCCGGCCCACCCCGTATCTTTTCGGCTCTCTCCTCTTGACCGAACACAAGTGCTTTTTGCCGCACAGTCTGGTCCGTCTTGTGCCGCCCGAAGGTGTCGATGATCCTTCGGATATTTGCGTACCGCCGGTCCCTGTTGCTGCCATTTTCAAGCATCGTGATCCTCTTCAGCGCCTCGACAGCCTTCTTGTGTATCGCCTCATGTCGGTTCGGATCCGCGGACTGCTTCGCAAGTTCAGGATCCATTAATGCCGTCCCCGTGACATGCGGCACGGGCCTGGTCAGTTCGAACGACTCTTCGATGGCCTCATCGAGCTCGGTCTTCGTCAGCTGGTAGTTGAGGATATGATTTGACGTGGGCAGCTCGTGCGGCTGCTCTAACGGGTTACCCTCGGCGTCGCGCTTTACATGCGACTCGGCCGACTGGCCGCCGCTGTCGAAGGACTCGACGAATGGCGTCACGATACCCTGCACGGGGTCACCCCAGGATTCTTTGCGTTCCTCGGCGACTTCCATGCGCCTGCGCAGGTTGGCATTGCGCTTGTTTTGGGCGAGCTGCCACCGATAAGGGTCCAGCTTCATCTGTCGGAGCTTATCTCTTTCTCGCTGGGTGATGGTGGCTTTTTGTATCAGAGGTTGGAGGGCAGGCGGCGTCGGGATGGTCGCGGACACTGGTCGCAGACATACTGCAGTGCAAGTCAGTAACACTCCCCAAAGACAGGCTCCAAGATCATTGCAGTCGTACATGTCATGCTCTTCAGCCCCTGCGGGCCTGTTATTCTGGGCGGCATGGTGAGCTGGCCGTCGTGCGTTGCTCGGCAGACAGCTTCGTCCTTGCCCGCTGGTCTTCTGAGCGCGGCTGCTATTGCTACCAAAATTTCCCAGCCGGCGCGACTGCTTGACGTCTGCACGTTAGAGAGCAGCCCATTCGGGCTAAGCGCGGAACGACGTCGGCCGCTGAGTTTTGCCAGTTCCGTTTGCAGGCATACTGTCCCCCAGATGGTCTGTGCATCAGCTTCTTGAAATGCCTGCTTTGGATAGAGGCGCACGAGCCAACGGGTGCCTAGGGCAGTTTTTGACCTTGGTGGGGCACGGTTCACCACTCCCAAAATGGAGCCCACACTTTTTTGATTTTGGTGCAGCAAATCCTAACCCCAGCCGCGTCTTCGCCTGCAAGCAACCACTTTCTTCTTGACCACAACCCAAAACCGCCAACCTTTCGATTGCGAAATCTGTCACGACAATCACTCGCAGAAAATCCGCAATCATGGCGCCCGCTAACCTGCCCAGCGTCTTTGACGCCACCTCTCAGGACATTGAGATGCTCCTGGCCGCCGGGGCGCACACTGGATCCAAGAACTTGCAGGTCCACATGAACCCCTACCTGTGGAAGACTCGGTATGTCTTGACGATGGCCTTAATTGGCCATCTCCTCAAATTCAGTGGTAGCGCAGTGCTGACCATCTTTGTTATACAGCCCTGACGGTGTCAACATCATCAACGTTGGCAAGACCTGGTAAGCAGCCCCACCGCCAACCGCGAAACCGAGCTCGAGAACTGCGACAGCCCAGGCGCGGAACGAAGAGAAGGAAGAGCAATCGAAAACCACGAGCAAATTTCTGACATTCGCTCGACCTACAGGGAGAAGATCGTCCTCGCTGCCCGTATCATCACCGCTGTCGACAACCCCTCCGACGTCTGTGTCATCTCTGCCCGTCCTTACGGTCAGCGTGCCGTCCTCAAGTTCGCCGCCCACACCGGTGCCCAGGCCATTGCCGGTCGCTTCACTCCCGGTTCCTTCACCAACTACATCACCCGTTCGTTCAAGGAGCCCCGTCTGATCGTCGTCACCGACCCCCGTACCGACGCCCAGGCCATCAAGGAGGCTTCCTACGTCAACATTCCCGTCATCGCCCTCTGCGACACCGACTCCCCCACCGAGTACGTCGACGTTGCCATCCCCACCAACAACAAGGGTCGTCACGCTATTGGCACGATCTGGTGGATGTTGGCTCGTGAGGTCCTCCGCCTGCGTGGTACCATCTACAACCGCGAGACCCCCTGGGACGTCATGGTCGATCTGTATTTCTGTATGTTTCCACCCGGACTTGACATGTATAACGAGCATATACTGACATTCTTTCCACAGACCGCGACCCTGAGGCCGAGGCCGAGGAGAAGGTCGAGGAGGAGAAGCTCATCGGCGAGGCCGAGCCTGAGCCCGTTGCCGACACCTGGGGTGCTACCACTGGTGGCTTTGATGCTGGCACCGCCGGCGAGTGGGGCGCTGCTGAGGCTGCCGCTCCCACTGCTGAGTGGGGTGCTGCCACTGAGGCTGCTCCCCCAACGGGTGAGTGGGGTGCTCCTGCCGAGGGCGCCGGTGCTCAGTGGTAAGCTCAAGATGCTATCGAAATGGGAGGCCAGGGCTCCAAAGGCTGCTAGACATGCACGAGGACTCTTGCCTGTGGTGAAAATGGTGGAAGTGACTTGATTTGGACTGCGGACAGGATTGAATCTGGGGGCGAGGGTCGACCGGTTCTTGCACCACCAGGGGAAAGAAGCCCTTACTAAGGGAGAAAGCCCGGTGCGCTCCAGTTTCAAGAGTGGACTTGATCGTTACTCTACTCTTGCCCAAGGATGAAATCTGCTGCATCCTTCTGAAGGCGGAACAAAAAATCAGACAGCAAAAGCATGGCATGGACAAAGAACAGAACTGAGTTACTGGCTCTCCCAAATTCGTCCGTTACATGCCTTCTTCAATATGAAATGCCTCTCCACAACGACAAGTTGGTGGCGTCCTTGCCCCCCTCAAAGTCTCCCCACCCATGCGGCACGTCAGTTACCGTGCATTGCGTTCATACCTCTCACCAGTGACCCTTGGCCCGGGCGGTTGTCATGACCGTCAGAGGACGTTGAGGTCCTTGCAGTCGGGATGAGACCTACATCTCCAACTTGTCGGGAATGTTGCACAAATTGCGATTCCAGCAATGCTTTGCAAAGCATCGTTCTTGGTGTTCAACAAGCTATACACAGAGTCCCGCAAGCCATAACTGACGTGATGCAGGACATCAAAATATATTGCCATCACAATCTAGCAGTAGGACGGAGAATTGAAAGGGATTGAGTTGTGTATGTCAAGGTGCGCCTGCTGCGTCTATGCTTACCCGGACCTTGCTCTAGGTTCATTCAAAGCCCTCATAATGCTGGACTTCAGTTGTGTATGCTAGTCAAGTGCTTTAGCAATGTCAATCGAACTAAGCATAACCACATCAGTGTACTAAGTGTTGCTACATACCTAGGTACGTTTACAAAGACCAGGGTGTCTGAATCCTTTCCACTTCCGCCTCTACTTGGTTATGCTCAGTTGGCCGCGACTTCGACAAGCGACGAGCCGACGTTGATGGCTTGGTGACGTTTCGAGGGCCATTCAGAGGTCTTGCGGCTGAGGTCATGGTGTTCTACTGAATCCGTACATGATAGTGCTCTCAGAAAGCAACACTACGGGTGGGTGAAAATACCGGGGCTTGGTTTCATCGTCCCATATCTAAACCATCTAGCAATGTTTTGTTCCATCCATGAGGTCTCTCTGACCCCTTTGCAGGGCGCCTGGAGCGTCGCTTCGGTACGGAGGATTTTACCTCGCCCTCTGCCTTGCGCTTCACAGGCATCTTGTTGGGCGTGGGCTCCGCCACGCGCGCGGCCTCGAGTTCGGCATGTTCGGGCGTGGAACGCAGCCACACGATAACGTCGTACTTCTTGGTCGACGAGCCCTGGTAACCCATTGCCTTGGCCCTGTTGGCCAGGTCGATTCCGTCGCCCAGCCACCACCTCTTCTCCCTGGGGCTCTTCAGCACGTCCCAGGCCGCGAGCCACTGCGCCAGCGCCGACTTCGACCGGGACGGCATCTTGCCTGCGCTATCTTTGAAGATCTGGTACGAGCGCGCCATGGCCAGCGTCGTCAGGTCGACCTGGGCCCAGGTCCGGTACCTGGCCTCCGCCTCGTCGATCCGGCGCTGCAGGGCGGGGTCCGGCGTGCGCAGGATGGCCTCCGGGTGGGCTGTCGCCCCGGAGGGGAGGCGCACGCGCTCGCCGGCGCGCGGAGCCGATTCGTCTGTGGTGGTGGCTGCGGGAGCGCGAGAGACAGAAAAGGGGGTGATGCCCTCCTTTCGCAGCAGCCACTTGATGATGAAGACGCGGCCCGACTTCCTCGACTCTTTGCCGCGCTTACCGAACCCTTCGCTCGTTGCGTGCTCAAACAGCTCATCGAAACTCATGGCCCAGAGTTCCTGCTCTCTTGGTGTCATGGAGGGGCTGGCAGTGGCTGCTGGGTCGTGGTCGGCTCTTGGCTGTTGACTATTTTGGGCACCTTGTTCTGTTGGCTGCTCGCCTGCAGCTGGTGCTGGACCGGAGCCGGTGCGTGGTGCTTGCTCTGCCTCTCCTGACATAAGTACTGTGCGCCTGGGCGAGCTAGGTAGCTTGTCGATGCTATCTCGAAGCAACAACGCAACGACGTCTCGAGTCCGTCTTCTTATCGTGTCTGTCGCTTGTATATGGAACCTTTTTGCGCATGAGCTGGCGTGCGAGGTTTGAAGGAGGTCCAAGAGTTGCACATGTGGAGCTGATTACAAAGACAGGAGATCTGTCGCCACTGCACTGCACTACCAGTAGTTTTAAATCAACTTGATTGGCCCGTTTAGACTAGTCAGGGGAGGGCCCCCCCCTTGGCAAGGGGGGTCTAGGTACGTAACTTAGCCTGGGGACCCTTTTAGCAAAGGGTCTTACGTGCGTGGCTTAGTTACGTGCGCTACCTGCGGTAATTTACAGGTCCTAAAACTAGCCCTTATATAAAAAACATTATATAAATTAAATTTAATCTTTTACAATAGTTTTATGCAATTAAATAAAAAATATAAGAGTAATAATAAGTAGATAACTTTTTTTTTTTAGTATAGTTAGTAATAAAAAAAGATAAGAAATAAGAAACGGAATAAAAGGTATATGTCTACAATAGTTAGCCTTTGTTTCGCTTTAGACCTTACGATAATATAAGATTAGTAAGGCAGTTAAAAGGGTTGTTAATTAGAAGGAAAGAAATAAATCTATCTAGCGTATAACGCGGTCTTTATAGGCCGGCATTTACTAACGTAAATGTCTGCTAGTTTTAATATAAAAATTAGTTCCTTGTAGGCTTAGCCTACTAGACCGCCGCGGACTAAATCAAACTAGATACACAACTACCCCCTTTTTTAAATATAACTATTCTAGTTATTATTTACCTATTTACAATATATTTTATTTAGCTTATTTTAAGCCTTTATTTTTATTATTTATATACTTTATTATCTACTACTACCTAGCTATTCTTTTTAAGAAAAGGCGTTTTTTGTTTTTGCTTATTATTATTAATTATTGCTAGCAGCACTAAAGGTAGCAAAGCTACTACAATTATAAAGATAGCAGAACTACTATAGTTATAAAGGTAGTAAAATTACTTAATAGCTATTTATTGCCCTAAGCTTAGTAGCCTAAGCTTAGTCTAGCGTTAGCAGCTAGCTTTGCGTAGTTTTATTTTAATATAATTTTGCTAGCATACTAAAAACTTTAAATAAAGTAGCTATTTATACTATAAGCTAGAAAAAGGTTAATGCTATTATATTTAAAAGGCAAAGTAATTTTGCTAAGGCTTTAAAGGATATATATATTGCTAGCATAGTAATTAACAATAGCTTATAAGCTATTGTAGTATAGCTTGTGCTTATAGCTACGTTGGCGTATATGCAAAACCCAATCGCTAAAAGCATATATATATATTAAAGCTTTCTTTTTTTAAAGAAAAGCGCATACTTAGTTCCTTAAGACAGTTAGTTTATTTGCCCTTTAACAAGCTAAGGGTGCCTTATGCTAACAAACTAGTTTTTTATTAAAAGCAATCTTTTTATTATTAATAAGGTTATAAATATAAGCTGCAAAGTTAAATACTAAAGAGGCGTTTTTTAACTTTATAAAAGTTATATTAAATAAAAGAAAATAAAGAAAGTAATTAAACTGCTTAGGGGTTTAATTATAAATTAATATAGCGCAATATATAAAAGCTTTTAAATTGTATATAAAATTGGTTATTTATTTGCAAATGAGTATATGCTTAAGGTTACTGTTTGCCTTTTTAACTTTGCTGTTTTTGCGAAGTTTTATTAGCATAATAAGCTAAATAGTTAACTTATAATAACAATGCTACGCCTAGGCTTCTTTACCCTTAAAGCAGCTAGCGTTATTAAAGATTAGTTTTCTTAATAGCCTAAATATATTAATAATCCTTGTAAAAAAAGGTATAATATTAATAAACGTTTAGTTTAGCGTAACTTTAGCTTTAACCTAGCTTATAGCGTACTTAATAATAATTAAAATAAAAACGCCGTTAATTGCTGTAAAATTAATTGCCTATTTTGCAAAAAGCAGTAGCAGAGTTGTTAATTTTAAATTAGAAAGGGTAAAGTTTAGCCTTTTTATTAATTAGCAATAAAAGCACTTTGCTGTAGCTTACTAGGCAGCTAAAACTAGTTTTAGGTGCTAAAAGCTGTACAATAGGTAGCAAACTATATTGCTAATAATACAGTAACCCTAATCTAAATAAAGCCGTTGTGCTAACTTTAAGAGGTTTTTAAATTTGGGTACTCTTAGCAGGGCAGTGCTGTCTGCAGCCAAGCCTTCTGGGTGTGGAGGGTCGCTGGGCAGGCGCTTGTACTTAACCAACTTATAGAGGCTGTTGTTGTAAACCACGAAGTGGCCTCCGGAAGGTCTGCTCCGGACAGCAGATGCTCAAAGATCGTTTGCAAATCGAGCCGATTTAATTTATAAGGATGCTTGATCTTAGGTGCCGGCTAACTATTGTTAACCTTTTTCCCCTTACTAGTTTTAGCAGAGGAAAATGCGTTAACGAGTGCGTTAGGTAGTTTAAAGAAGTAGTCTGCAAAAACATTTACAATGCTAAAGCAGTAGATAATGCAGATTTTATAGTGCTTTATAGCGTTAAAAAATTGCATAATTTATAGCAGTTAATTAGCTTTTATTTTAATAGTTTTAAGGCTCTTATAATTAATTATTACAGTAACTTTAATACCCTAAACCTAGTGTTTCTAATATTAAAGTGCTAAGAAAATGCTTAAAAGTTCTTGCTCTTACGCTAAATAGCAGGTTTAAGTTTTGCTAAACTTTTTTAAAAAGTAAGCAATAAGGTAAAAAATTTATTTGCTGGTCTAAGAGTCAAGATAAGGCTATAGAAAGCAAACGCTAGCATATTTTTAACTAGCATTTAAATTAATTACGCAGAGCAGTTGCTAGTTAAAAATATATACTAATAAAAGAGTTATAATAAGATTGCAAATATGCTGCTACTGCTTTTTAGCTTTTAGCAATAGCTTTATAAAGGCTTTCTTTAATCTTATATAATAGTTTGTAAAAAGTTTTAACTTAGCTAAATAATTATTAATAAAGTAGCAAAAGTAGCCTATAGCGTTTATAAAGCTATAAACTTTAGTTGTTATAGTAAGCTTAAGGCGATCTTTAATAGCGGCAACCTTAGAAAAGTCTGCTTTAATGCCCTTAGCATTAATAATAAAGCTATAAAAAATGCCTTTTATATAAAATAAAATAAACTTGCAAATGTTAAAAAGCATGTTATACTCTTTTAAGTATGCAAATAAGAAAAGTAATCTTTTATAAAGTTAATAAGAAAAATTAGCCTAGACTATTATATTATCTAGCAATCTAAAGACAAAGTTTTTTAAAAAGCTTAAAAATTTCCTTAATTAGTGTTTAAAAGGTTATAGGTGCGTTTATTAGGCTAAATAGCATTATAATCCATTTATATAAACTATTAAAAGTAAGAAAAGCGGTCTTTTTGCAATTAAACAAGCAGATAAAGATATGCTAAAACCTATCTTTTAAATCTATGTTAGACACAAAGGATCACCAGGCAAGATGACCACACTAGTTGTAGAGGAAGGAAGGATTAATTGCTTAGGTATAGCTGCTGTATAGAATTAAATCTTAAAGAGGAAAGAGGAAGTGCCAGCCTTTGTATAGCCTTGCTAGAGGGTCCTTATAAAGCCTTAGCAAACTTTAGCCCTACACTTTATAATTAAATCTCTTTAGCTTTAGTCATAACAATTGTTTCCTCCCCAGTAGCAATTGCCCTTAAACGCCTTTTTTGCAATCTTTAAGCTAAAATAAATAAAAATAGTAATAATAGCAATAATAATTAGTAATAAAGCTAGTAGCCTTTTTTACAGCTTTTTAACTAATTACTTTTTATATAACCTATTACTTAGGTTTTAGCCCCTTTTTGCAACCTTAGTTGCTTTTTTAATCTCTTAAGTCTATTTAACCTTATATTTTTTTACTTGAATTTTTTAATAGCTAATTTTTTAACAGCCTATTATTTCTTTTTTTACAATAGCAACAGCTATAATTAGTAGGCGATAGCTAGCAAGGTAAGTAGTCTAAGCTTTTTGCAGTTTAGGTATAAAAGCGCATACTTATCCTATATATTAATTTACAACCTTAACCTTTCTTTTTTACGCAACAACTTTAACTTGCTTGCTGCTTTTAATTATTAATTTATTTTATTATATACGCCTAATCTCCTTTTTTACTTTTAATCTTTAATTATTAATTACTAGTTACTATTATGCCTTATTATACATCTAAGCCTACATTTAACCCTTTTTAGGTTATAACTAATAAAGAAAGTAAATACTATTACTTTTTCTTCTCTTACTTAGCTATAGTCCTAACTTTTATATAGTTTATTAGCTTATCTAATGCCCTAAAGTGCGCTAATTTCTTAACTAGCAGCGGCAAAAGCTATTTAAGACTAGCTTTACCTAATACCTTAAAAGCTTTGCCTTTAATAAATAAAATATATCTTATCTTTATTATTATCTTTATCTTTATTTCCTTTACATAGCTAACTATATAAATAATATTATATCTATGCATATTAATAAAATCCTAGCTGCTTATAAGCGTAATTTAAAGCATATGCTTACTATTAATATACTTAGCCCTAATAATAATAATATTATTAATGCTTTGCAGAATAGTAGTGCCTAAAATGCGCCTTAGTTTATTAGCAATGCTGCTGACTAAAAGCGTGTCCCTAGTATTGATAATTTTAATAGTTTTAACAATAACAACAAGCTTATAATATTGTTAAAGAAACCTGCTGTGAGTACTTTTTCCTTATATCTTTAAGCTAAGCTAGCTAATTAACTAATTTTTATAATAGGTTTTTATTATTATTGGTTTCTTTTAATAACTTAGTATAGTTTTTAAAACGCTTGCCTATGCTAAGAAACGCTTCTGCAATGCTTTTGCTGCCTAGCATAATAAGTTACTTTTATCTTATAAGTATTTATATTCTATGTTTAACTAAGTAAAATAAGCTTTAATAGAATAATAAATAATAATCTTATAATTATTAGTAAAAGTTTTATAGGCTAAGATAGCATTATTAAAATACGCTAATATAGCGTTTATAAAAACATTGCTGCTTTGTTTTGCTCTAAGTTTAGCAATTAAGTTTTTTAAAAGGAATTATTAATCTAAGGTATTATTAATGCAGGCCAAAACGCGCATATTTTAACTTTAAACTTTTAAATCCTATGCTTAGGCAAGTTTTTTTAATCTAGCAATAATTATAGCGCTATTATAATTATTTTAAATAAATAATCTTAGATTTGCTAAAACTATTATGTTTTTTATTTTAGCAAGTAAGCAAGGTTTTGTTTTAAATTGCGTCTTAGAGAATAAATGTCTAGTATTATAGTTTATCTTTATTGTGGTTTGTTTTATTTAATAATATTAATTAGAATATTTAGGCTAGTGTGCCTTTGCAAATATAAAATAGTTCTTTAACTCTTTAGGTTATTAATTCTTTTTCTTTAGTTAACCTTTTTAGGTAATCTTAGCTAGTTTATTTTAATTATCGGCTTAGTTTTCTCTTGCTTAGCAATATTTTCCTTTAGACTTTTTATACCGCTAAATAGCTTATTTAGCATTTCTTAAGTTATCTTTAAGAATTTATTCATTATACTTACTTAGCTAGCCTTTCTACTTTACTAAGTAATAAACATTATTATCTAAGATTATCTTATTATAAACCTCTTTAATCTCCCATTTTATATTATTCTTCTCAAGGTTAGGTAAGTTTGCCAGCCCTTATATCAGCTTTTTTTAATTTTTCTTTTATAGTTTTAAAAGGCTAATATAAAAGATATTATGCTTGCAAGAGTACTTTTTTAACAGCATTAATTAATACGCCTAGCGACTAATTTTCCTAATAACTTTAAAGGGTTTAATATATTTTAGTTAAAGTTTCTTAAATCTTTAAAGCTTAAGGTTTTTTATAAATATTAGTATTTACAATTTTGCATTAAAAGATATAAGCTAATGTTTGCGATTATAATACTTTATTACTGCTTTATTCGCCTATGTTTAATGCTTTTGTAGCAATATCCAAAGTTATTATAATTTCTCTAGCTTATTATTAACTGCTAAAATTCTCTCTGCCTTTATTAGGTAAATAATGCCTTTGCTGCATGCTTTTTTAAATTTACTAAGTTTAAAAAAAAATAAGGGGAGAAATTTATATAATACTTTAAATAGTGCTTTATTATTTATTAAGCTAATAGTGGAATTTATTATAAAATGCGCTAATGGCAATAATATAGCTTAGTTTATTTAATGGTTATTGATGAAATATTAAAGGTAATATTTTAATATTTAGTTTATTTATTTTATTTGTTTATTTGTTTAAGAATAAAACGCTGTTGAAAATCTAAAAGCTGTGCTTTTATTTATTAATGCTTTTTAGAACTAGCTAGTAAAAATTAAACCTTTATCTGATATAATGCCCTTAGGCAGCTTATACTTAGTTTTAATTTTAGCATAAAATAGCTAAGCAAGTTTATAAGCATTAATATCCCTTAGCACTAGGAAAAAAAACAATATCTTGCTATATTAGTCTATAACTATAAAGATTATATTAACCAACTTATTATTATGCTAAACTATTAGCAGACTAGTAATAAAATTTATTAATAGCTTAGCTATAAGCTTAAATAGCTATAGTAGGCTAGCTAACTTGCTATATAAATAATAATAGCATAAAGAGCTCTATTAATATGTTAAATACCTAATAGTATACTTTTTAACGTTACTTTTTATCTTTTTTTAAAAGAATAAGCGGCTAATATTAGCTAGAGTTTATTAGAATCTCTAATGTCTACTTAGCAGCAAATTATAAGAAACCTTTAAGATTTCTTATTATAGCGCCTACTATTTAAAAATATATATGTATAAATAATAGTGCAAAGGCTTATCTTTTACCTTATACTTTTAAAGTAATATATTAGGGCAGTTGCTAAAGAGCGCGCGTTTAATCTCTTAGATCTTTAAATCTAGCTTTTGTCTAATTTGTATTAATTTTATTAAGGGAAAAAGAGGCAGCGCAGCATATATATTAAGGCTAATAACTGCAATGCCTGCCAAGCTTCTTAGAAATAACTATTTTCCACTTAGCGCTAGATTTATAAAATTAAGCTAATTATTAAATAAGTTTTGCATATTTGCTTAATTATACTCTTAAGTGCTGTTATATATTTTGATATTATATATTTGCGTAATTAAATGTAATTATAAACTAGCTAAATTTAACTAATTTTTAGCCCTTAGGCTTTTTAGAATTATAATGCTAGCCTAGATAAAAGCAATAACCTTAGAATAAAAGTTTGTAAAAGCTATTAGCAGTAGTTAAAAACGCTTTTTAATATAGTTTAGTTTTTAAGACAGCGTATTGGCTGGATTTTTCTTGCCTAGGATATATTTAATCTGGAAATCGAACCCTAATAGGTATATAAGCTAATAAATCTGTTTTGCTGTTAGCTTTTTAGCTTTTATAAATTCCTTTAGGTTAAGATAATTTAAAAGAATAGAAATAAAGAATCTGGCTTTTTTTAAATAATATTGCTATTATTTAAATAATAATATAATGGCGAATATCTCTTAATTATACGTCTTTTACCTACTTTTTATATTGCTTAGCTTTTTAAACTAAAATATAATTAGGTGCTATGCTATTTTGCTATTTTTCTCTTATGCTTAAGAGAAAATGCTTAAAATAATATAGCTAAAAGCATTGGTTTATAATTAGCAAGGTTTCCCTAGGTTAAAATAACACAAAAATAAAGCAGTATAAAAAGCTAATTTAAGCCGGCAAAAGGCGGTAAAAGCTAGCGTGTGCTTTAGCGCTTTTAAATCAAATAATCTAGGTTTTTAGCCTTGCTTTATGCTTTTTAATATGTTTATTAAAAGCTGCGCAATCTTTAAAAATTAGTAAATAAAGCATTAATAAAAATTATAAAATTTAATAAAGCTTTAAATGTTTTAATATATTATAGGTATTAGCTAGTCTTAGATAGTTTTAGCTTGCTAAAAGTTTATTTAAATACTTTAAATATTAATAATAAATCTTAAAAACTCTACTTTATTTTAAAAGAAGAAATATTTTAATAGTTTAGCATAGAGTTTATTTTATATTAGCTAATCTATAATTGTTTAGAGATGCTTTTTGTAGGTTGATAGCTATAGCAATAGCCCGGTCCGCCTCGGACCGGAGGCATACGGCCACCAGAAGGAACCAGCTGGCCAAATGGCTAGCCGGGCCGA
>JALRMF010000167.1:0-102454 GCA_026120015.1 Dendrostoma leiphaemia
GTTTTTAAACTCTCTAACTAAAATATATAATAATCTTTTTAAATATATAATATTATTAAGCTTTTAAAGGGTAATAAGCAATAAAAGGCAGCATAAAAAAAAGCTTAGGATAATAAAAACTAATATTTTAATAAGTATGTTTATAAGCTGCTTAAAAACAAAAAAGTAAAAAAAAAGTAAGAGAGTAGCAATATAGGCTTTATTAGCCAGCAGAATAAGGTTAATAATATATATAAGCAATTTAATTTATCTTAGGAGATATGGTTTATTAATAACTATAAGGCATTTATATAAGTAAGCATGCCTTTTTAAATTTGCTTATAATATTTAAAAAGTTGATTTGCTAAAGGTTTATTAAAATTAGCATAGTTTAATAGCTATAATAAGCATTTTTATAAACTAAGCAATAATTTAAAAATGGTTTAATTTTCTTAGATAAAGCTTAGCCTTAGGTATTTAGGCTATAAATAGTCAACTTACATAGTATTTTATTAATAAATTTTAGATTTGCAGCTAAGCAGGGAAAATGCTATGGCTTATTTTTAGGCTTTAATAAAAAGCGTAATAAAGTTATTATATAATTTTAAATCTAATATTAGGTATGCCTTTAAATAAACATCGCTATTTTTAGATTTAAATTATATAGCAGTTAAAGTTGCGCTTAATAAGCTATAGAATCGTTATTAATAAATTGCATTATCTTTTATGCTAAGTGTTAAAGAGGGGTTAAGTGCTTTTGTTTTAGCACTTTAGCTTGCTTATAATAATAAAACGCTTATGTTTATTTAAAGCTTTTACCTCTTTAACAACTTTTCCTTCTAATATACCACAATTATTAACTTTGCTAGCTATAAAATATAGATTAACCTTGATACTTTAAATGCATTTATCTATACTTAAAAATAGCGTATACTACCTATAATATCTATGGCTGCAACTATAAGCTTAATTATAAAATAATTATAATTAATATCAAAATCATCAACAACTTCTATAAAACCATCTACCCTTTTTGCCAAAAAGGCCTCGTTATTAATATCTACTGCAAAACAAATAAAACATTACTTATATATTTTTATATTATTATATCTAAGTAAACTAATATATAATCCTTTAGCAAAGTAGTTTATTAATAGTTTACTAACCCTGTATATTGTCTTTTTATTTATATATTAAGCAAAGTACTAACTAGCCTTTAGCTACTATAACAATAAAAAAATCATTATATTGCACAATCTATATAACCGCAATTTTACTAGATAGGTTATAAATGTTACTAAGCATACTTTGGTTTAAGAGCGGCTAATAAAGCATAAATACATTAAGGCCTAAGTTATCAAATGCTAAGAGGATATTAACATAGTTTATATACTAAGCAAAGTACCAACTAGCCTTTAGCTACTATAACGACAAAAAAGTCGTTATATTGCGCAATTTATATAACTGCAACTTTACTAGATAAGTTATAAATGTTACTAAGCATACTTTAGTTTAAAAGCGGCTAATAAAGCACAAATACATTAAGGCCTAAGTTATTAAATGCTAAAAAAACATTAATATAAAATATTATAACAATACCTATATTAACATTTACACTAGCATTATAACTTAAAAGGTTATTAACAACTATAAATATAACTTTGTAGATAAGCCTAACAAGCATATTATAAAAAACATTAAAAAGAAGCAGAAAAAAGAAAACAACCTAGCCTCTCTTAAAAAGATAATCTTCTTTTCCCTTTAAGCTAATATAGGCAAAGCAACCTTAAAAGCCTTAAAAGTTATAAATATTATAGAGAATAGAGAGGCTATTATTAACAGCAGTCTAGGTTAGCAGTATTTGTTGGGTTTTTTAAGGCAGCATTTTTCAGCCGTTTATTAAGCAGGTTTTAACAGCCATTGATAAGCTACTAATATATTTATCAAAATTGTCTAATACACTTTTATCTTATGTTAAAGCATTCTATATATAAAACATTAATTATTAATGCTTAACAGTTAACTTTGTCTCTTATAAAGCTTTCTATAGCTGTTATAATGTTGTATAAATAAAATAGTCTACTATTATTACCACCTAAAAAAAACTGCTATACTAATATTTGCTATTAATAATAAAACTACGTCACAATATTTAATATTACCCTCCCTTTATATAACAAGCTATAAATTATTACAACTTTAATATAAACCTAGTTTATTATAAGTCTAATTATCTAATTGCATAATTATACGCTTATAATTATATAATAAGCTGCTAGTAATTATAATTCTTATATAAACCTAATTTACTAAAAACTTAACCGTTAACTTGCATAAATATCCATTTATTTCTACAAAACAATATCTATATTATAATTCCATTTTTATCTTCTATTTTATTATTAACTATATATATTACTATAAAGCTATAAAGGCATATTATTCTAGCTATGTTATTTTTTATATATTATTAGACTCAAAATCAACCTTATCCTTTTAAAGCAGTCTAATATATATCTAAAGACAATATCTTTTATAATCAACACTAAAAATAACATATTTCTTTTGCCTTAGCATATATTTATATTATTATAATAGTTATTTTTCTATTATAATTATTATTCTTATAAAAATACTCTAAGATAAATTCCAATTTAAAATATAACGCCTAACTTAACTTATTAAAATATACTCTATCTGCTAGAGTTTATAGCTAGCTAGCAAGAGTGTTAGCTAGCTAGCATAACTATTAGCTAAATAGCAAAGATACTAATTAATTATTTTTACCCTAACCTCTAAGATTATCTAAGTTTAACTAAGACGGTTATAATCTATAAATCTAATGTAGCCATGGCATTATTACGTTAGATTTAACTATTTCGGCCAAAGAGATTGTACCTTTACTATAAGGACTATTTTAGTTACTCTATGACATATTTACACTGGAAAAGCTAGTCCCTTTACCTCAAAGACGGTACATTAATAGTCTTGGTAGATTGGTGTATGCGCGCTATGGTAGGTGTAGACCGTCGCCAATGAGCTTCATTGAACACCACGCCATACACGATGCCCCCCCCCCCCCGCCCGGTCCGTCTACGAGTCCGCGTAGCAGACACATGTCTCCCAGTCCGTCGTCGCTTCCCCAGGACACGTAACCTGCTCAAAGTCCACGATCGGGTTGTCTCCCAGCACCTCCGGCAACGAGGACCCGTCGGCCATGATGTCGAAGTGATAGGAGTATCCGTAACTGTTCGTTCCCCTTTTACGTTTTTGAAATGTCATTAGCAAATGCCTACAGGCCAGTCTAGACACGAACGAGCACCCCTTGCTCATCGTCCCCTCCTTGTCCCATTTTCGCTGTGATGGCCAGATGGGAAAAGGTTAAAAGGGGCGCTTACCCGACCGCCGGGCACCACTGCGCATTCCCGCTGTTCGGGCACAGATTCGTCACCATGACGATGATGCTCTCGCCCTCGGCGCCGCCTGTGCCCTGGCCGCTCGGCGCCGTCCCGGTCGACGTGAGCTCGTAGCATAGCCCGCATCCCGATCCGCACCAGGTCGCCCCCGAGTCGTCGAAGAGGGCTTGGGAGCCCGCCGCGGTATACACGCCGCTCGAGATGCCCGTCTGCCAGCTGAAGACGCCGGAGGTGTCGCCACAGCCACAGGCTCCCTCTGTGCCGTCATAATAACGCTAAAGAGAGGGGGGCGAAGTGACATTGTCAGTGGACGACCTGATGGGGGCTTTCTAGCAAGTCCACCATGGGAGTATGTATTATACAATCTTGAGATCGATGACGTCTCGTCAAGCAGCGGGGAAAGAGATGACGGAGCTTGAAAGAACAGTCGTGGGAGACATAAGGCGGGAAAGTACTCTGAACTCACAGTGGTGGTGGCCTGGCCGCTGAGAGCACTTACAGCCGCAGCGGCACCGGAAACGATGACAACGAAGGACTTCATCATGTTGGGCGTCTGGCAGATAAGATCACGACAGGCACACGAAATGTAGCAACGTTGAGAGCACTTGACCCTGAGCCTCACTCCCGCGACTGGACTTGATGCGGCCACATCTATCTTATACCACGCAGCACTTCAAGCTCCCGCTTCCCAATGTTCCTCCAACCACCGGTGCGGTCACATCTCGCCCAAACTGCACGATCTCATCTCGCACATGACCATGCGCTCATGCCGGTCCATTATTTCCCGAGCAAGGCGTCGCACCCACGCGTTCTCCCTGTGGCCTTCGAACAGGACTTCAGATCAGCAATCACATAGGGTTCAACAACACCAATGGCAGAAATGAGACGCGGCCTTATTTCAAACATTCACCTCCGCCGTCATCTCCGAGTTAGTCTCCCGGCGCCGCGCTTGTGGGAAAGGAAGGAGATGGCAATTTGGTGGGTGTCGGGCTGAGTGACGACAACGTGACATTTGAGGTGGAAGGAGAGCATCCGACGAATGAATCCGGTCTAAGCAGTCGATCGAATCTGGCCGAACGACCGGGAACAACCTTCCAGTCTAGAAGCTTACGCGTTGCAAGCCCGTGATGGCAGTGGCGTGTGAAGAAGAGGAGGAAGAAGCATAAGCATTCGTGATCATCAGAAGGCGATGAAGTTAGACGCAAGCCGAGGCGCGCTTGCAACTTGTGACCAACTACTGTAGAACCCAAATATGTTATTAGTGGCTTGTGCGCAATGTACAGTACTATCCCCGTATGTCTGTAGTTCGCTCCCAAGAAGCAGCCCCCTGGATACCAAATGTGAGGAGAAACGTCAATTTGGAATTGATTACTTGTGAGTTGTGATGCCACTGGTCTCCATTTACGTCAAACTGTCAAAAGTTTGTTTTAATCCCACCAGTGGTTGTTGGATGTTGACTTGAGTCGGGAGGCTCGTAGGGGGTCCCGGCACCGCATCCATTCGAGTCGAGTGCGGCGGGAGAGGGCGCGTTGGGGAAAGAGGAAGGAAAACAACGATTAGTTAACAAGAAATCATCTTCACTCATGAAATCAACTACCTCATTGGTAATACCCGTGAACTCATCCTACGATACTCGCTCTTCTACAGAGCTTTCGCCGCAGCACAAAGTTCATGGATTCCCCATATGTCGTTGCACAATTTTGGCTGCACCCAAGCCTGATGTCATCATCTTAAAACCGTCCTCGCGGATCTTCCAGGAGGTGAATTCACGTCGTTGTCACAGCGTAGGATTATTCATGAACCGTCGAGCTACAACACCAAGAGAGGAACGTTGCAGTTCCCAGTTGACCTGAAGTTTTGCCTTGTGTACGACGGTGACAATTGTCCTGGATGTAAAGACGCAGCATACCTAGGTATATGTAGGGACAGTCGGGAGAACGAGTGCGGATTGTCCTTCCGTAGGGCTTCCAGAACGGTTCTTCAATGGACCTCGAAGAACGAGTAGATGCTTTGAACCCGTGGACCGAGAAACGAGAGCGGTTACACCAAATTAAGCTCGCCTGTCAATGACTTGCTCGTATTCTAGCATGTGGCATAGATGTCTTCGGTTGACAAGGGTTCAGCAGCTAGAAGCGAACAAAGTGAAAGCCAAAGAACTAATAGCGAAGGAATGAGGAGCAACGCAATGGAAGCGAAATGTGAGAAGCGAGAATGTCAAAAGTGAAGAGTTCGAAGCAGATGAAGAAATGCCGGCCCGCGGGACCCCCCCGGGGGGGGGGCCTTCGTCGCACGGCTTGCTGACTCAGGCTCCCGATAAGAGTTCTTATCTTTTCAAATTTCTGGAGCCGGTCGACCTTCAGCGCAACTCGCTTCTCGCAAGGGATTCCGTCAAATCAACTTCAGACAACACGACCACTACCAAACATGGGTCGCGAACTGCAAAAGCGCAAGAGGCGGTCCTCGAGACCGACCGTCAGGCAATCAAACCAACCGAAGAGGCCTCTCAATCCCATGGGCAACGGGCTGATCGCGAAGAACTGGTCCGTCCTGACTCCCCAACATCACAATTCTCGATCAGAACCATTCCGTTTGACTGATCATTTGTCCCATGTCGGCGCTACAGGAACAAGAAAGAGACCCTCTCCCAGAACTACCGCCGCCTCGGCCTCGCCGTCAAGCTCGGCAAGGCGACGGGCGGCATCGAGCAGCGGCCGTCATCGGCGACCTCCACCATCAGGGCGCAGGACCCCCTCGCCGTGCAGCCCTCGGACGGCATGCGGGGTGCGATCCAGGCCGTCAAGGTGGAGCGGGACGCGGAGGGCAAGATCGTCCGGGTGATACACAAGGACAACCCGTTGAACGATCCGCTGAACGATCTCGAGTCGGACGACGACGACGACGACGACGAGGAGCCTGTGGATGGCGACGAGGACGAGGACGAGGACAGCGGGGAGAGGGAGACCAGGGTCGTCGACCTCCTCGAGCAGCAGGCCAGCGTCCCGACCGAGAAGCACATCCGACACCAGTCCGCGCGCGAGAGGGAGTGGGTCGAGCGGCTAGTCGCCAGGCACGGGGACGACACGGCCGCGATGGCGAGGGATGCGAAGCTGAATCCGATGCAGCAGACCGCGGCGCAGATCGGGAGAAAGCTGAGGACGTACAAGGAGGAGTCGGGGCAGTGAGAGAAAAGGGTAAAGATCAAGTGCATTCTTCGCCTTGTTGCTCGCCCGACGGTTTAAATTGATTGGCTCTTGCGTTCCGGACTGGAAGATATCAGTCGGTGGTGGTGTTGGGCACCCAACCACAAGATGCTGGCGGGCTTCCAACAGCTCCGTGGGACGTCTTACCAGATCCCCGTTGATGCTTGCCATACCAAATCGCTTCGCTGCATGCCAGGACGCACACAAACCACGACCTTCAGCACGACCGAGGCTCGGATTCTCAGGTTGCGAATGTCCTTGCACAAGTCTTGCACAAGGCTGCGGGAGCCCGAGAGGGCTGGGTGTTTTGGTACCTGCAGACAAACCAGCACACAGGACTAGCAGGAAGAAGTCAGCGCATCTTCCTCGCAGGGAACCACGGGCAGTTCATGGTTAACGACGGAAAGTCATTACTCGCATTGCCATTTGGCGTCAGGCGTTCAGAATCGAGTCTCACGAAGCTTGACCGGACTCACAGCCCGAACAATCGAGAACCATCATCCCGGCAGTGCGAAACGCTGGACTAGACTTACAGCGATCGCTACCGTGAAGTCCGCGTGCTGTCAAATTTACGATCCTTTTCACGACCCTGTGCAACCCTGTTTCTATGCGTGTCACTCAGTGAGAGCCCAATACATTGTGATGCGATTCAATTGCTCCCATTTGAATCTGGTATCTCCAAATCTGTATCGACATAACATGACCAAACCTGACAGCGTCAGGCACATAACTGATGTAAAACGCCTCGAACACCAATTCCGTGTGTGCACGAGGTTTGCCTTCCCAATGTTCTGAGCCAAGACAGAGCCCCCTTTCGTCCAACGCCTTTGAAAGAGAACAAACTCCCTGTGTCGGAAGGTCCTCTCCCGGCGCGTTTTCTAACATTTCAGGCATATTGCCCTTTCCATGGTTGGTGCTATGTGATGCTGATCGCCGAACCGAGACAGTCCCGTCCCGTCGCTCAGATCCAACCAAACCCATAACTCATTAATATCTCAACGACGTTGCTAGGGTGTCGTTCCCAAACCTCTTTTTACACGTGTCTGAAGCCGATATTGTCGTAGTTGCCAGCCGGGAACTGTGGGGGAGCGTCATACGCGCTTTCTTGCGCCGGCGGCGGCGAGTATAGCGCGGCGCCCGCGGGGCCGACGCTGCCGTGGCTCTCGTAGGGCGCAGAAGGCATATCATAAGGTGGGGTATTGTGACCGCTGCCGCCGTACGCGGGCGAACCGCTGTGGGCAGGGGCACCGCCGTAGGCAGGCTCGTCATACCGCGAGCCCATGGTGCTGGCGGCCCCCGCGCCGCCGTACGAGGTGTCCTGGGCGCCGAAGGAATCCGGGTCGTGGTGCGGGCTGGAGCCGCCGTAGGGGCTTGCGTTGAACTCGTGCTCCGTGGGGTCAGCGTGGCCGCCAAGCGGGGCATAGGCCTCCTCGTCGACGGGGGCAGTGGAGAAGGCGGCCTTGTCCGGGTCGATGTTGTTCATGGTGTGCGTGCGGCCGCGGTGCAGGTCGTCGTAGCCAGGCAGCACGCCGTTGGTGTTGTAGTACTGCAGGGTGAGGAAGGAGATAAACGTGGAGAAACCCCAGAATACGCTGTTCGCGTAGATCGTTAGCTGGTGAATATGTGGGCAGTGGGTGGCTGTTTGGTTTCGAATCAAGGCAACTCACGTCTCAAAAACGCCCAGCCCCACAATCGCCTTGCTGGGACCGCACGCAGAGCCGCAGTCGTCAGCGGTGTTGTAGGCTGCCTGTGTCGCGAAGGCGGAGAGCCATATTATGGTCATGATGGCGTCGACAGTCACGAGTGCGTTGGGCTGGGCGATGTTGGCGGCGCGTGGATAGCGCGGGGCCATTATTAGATAGATCCATGCTGGAACGGAGAGGAAGCACTGCGAAAAGGGGATTGATGTCAGCGAGGCTGTCAAAAAGGGCAAGACGGCACGAGAAGCAGCTGGGCGAAAGCAGGTACTGACCACTCCAAAGGTCCATCCATTCTGACCGTTGATGTCTCCGCTCTTGAAGACGACGATTTCCAAACACCAGATGGTCACCGATAGCACAATCTGTACTATGTGGACGATCAATTTGTAGGTGGGGATCCTGGCATGGTTGAACTCGACCATCTTGTCTCCTATTCTTCCGGAATCCGTCTCAATCAAAGTCGAATCGGGATGATGTTGATTTCGTTGAGGTCGTCCCTCGAGCACTTTTCAGTGCAAGCAGTCGGCAGGGGAACCAATACCAACTGCAGCGGTCTAGAATCTAGACGTGGCTAGCGCGATAAAGGGGAATAAGGCCCGGCGTGTAGTGCTGTTCTAATTCCTGCGCAGGGGATGAACTGTGTGGACTTGGCAAGAGTTGGAAAGATTGTAGGTGGTGGTCTTGTTGTTGAGAGTAGAATCGCGGTGAGGACAAAGAAAGAAACAACGCAACGCGCAACGAGCGGTCAGGTATGTTTTGTGAGGCTGATGCTGATATCGTCCGAGAGTGGGAGAAGAGAAGGAAGGGGGAAGAAAGAAAACAAAGCGGAGCTGAGTTCGACACCAGTGTCATCAACTAAGTAAGTACCTAGGACCTGGGCGCGGGCGTGCTGGGAAGGAGGCCAGGCCAAGATGCAACTCTGACATGGATGGCAGGATGGCAGGAATGGGTACCTGAGCGCGCTCTTGCCTGCTTGCACAGCCAAGTCTTTGAACCATCTCAGCCAAGCCACACTCGTAACCGCATGCGTGCTCGGTGCTGTTTTGCCATGTGCAGTGCCGCAGCCAGTGCTCACTGGCCCCCAGGAAACAATACGACCACGGCCCTCAGGAGGCGGGAGAAGGAAAAAAAGACGCGCAGGCCAAGTTGCCCAGCCACGGTCTCCAACGTTTTCCCACCAAGACCATCTCTCAGTGGTGCCTTCTGCCAATTATAGCGGGGCAAGGACCACTCTGATCCAATCAACTTGATACTGGCCTGGCAAGGTGCCGCTGCACAGCTGCACCGCTGATGTCAATGGGGCATTTGGTGGCCGGTGCTGTGTGCTAGTGCCACCCTGCTAATGCAAATGCAAGTGCAGCCGCCACCAGCACGAGACGACGTATGGCCAGAATTTTGAAAATGACCTGCATTTGACTTTGATTTCTGTAGCAACCGCTGCACTAATTCTGCACGTCGTTACTGACCACACGCTTGAGGGTGTTCACCACGACAATGCATACAACGCTACAGCATGGGATGAACTCGTGTGTGTGTGTGTGTGTGTGTGTTCTAGTCAAACCTTCCTGTGACACTTCAGATCCCTCTCAACTCCGACTTGAGGCGCAATATAGGAATTCCACTGAAGAGTCTCGATTATCCAGATTGGCAGAGCGGGTTCGCGACACATCGCCATTCCCCCCCTCCCCCCCACACCTCGCCGAGACCCTGATTTTTCAGTCTCCAACCTGGCGAGCGCAACGCAATGACGACAGCCGACAAGGCTCACCGAATGGGCGTCACAGAAGAGTCCACAATTCTCTCGGTTGGCCTCCCGTACTATGTACCTACAACAGTCACGACTCGCTATCCCGAAAATGATATCGCGGTCCAGTCTTTTGAAGTCGAATGGCCACGGCACGCTGCTGCACCGCAAGACATTGGTTTGTGAGCCTCGCTTGGGCTCACTACGAGACTCCACTTCTGATCACGCGAACCATTCTACAAGAGATCAACGAACGGGTTTACCAGAGTACATCTGGGGATCTGGCCCGGGCCGTGAAATCTGCCTGCTCTCCCTCGTCCCTTTTCCTCAGCCACCCCGCAATCAGTCTGTGGCTTGGACCATAAATCCCAGACCAGCTGGACCGGGGCCGACACATCATTGATCAATTGCACATGTGATGCTTCAATGTTGAGCCGGCCTGGGGTTCCAGGACTCAGCCACATACCGCCTGCGAACAATGACGCGCAATGCCTGCAGGGAAGTGTTCCACGGGACGCGGCTCTTCCCACACTCATGTGCAGGGCAATCCCGCTGTGGCGGTGCCTATTTTTAGCAGCAGCACCGAACAACGTCCCAGACCAGCCGATCGGCTCCGGTACAGCATTTCCCCTTTGGTGGCTTGGGAGTTGGGGGGGGGGGGGACGTGGATCACAAGAATCATCGGATCCAAATACCTAGCTTTAAGGACAGGGCCAATGGTGATCGTACTTACAAAGTAGGCGATCTTCTCCAATCAGCACCGACACGATCAACAAGTCAGTGTCGAGAGCAAAGGGCTCCCGGTGAAGGGGGGAGGGGGGGGCAAAAGAAGGTATCTCAACCTCTGATGGTCAACTTTGCCTTCATCTGAGTGAGGGCAGCGCTCCAGTGTGCCAAATTCTGGCGCCGAGGAACACCCGTCTCCTTTCCGCGATAGGCTTTGAACGATGAAGCTTATTCTGACTCTGAAGCCACGCACTCCTTGCGAACACTTCGGAGACGACTGCAGAAGTCGTCTGGCCATTCTTCCTTCTTGGCCAGAACATTGTGTGCCATGCGGCAGAGTCTGGGCATCGCACATCCCATGGCACATGCAAGCGTGTGTATTCGTGGAGTCCGGACTGTCGCCCTCTCAGCCTCTCTGAGTAGAGATGACTGAGGTAGGCGACGTCTCCCTCTGCGCTGACCTGAGACGAGAGGCTGCCTATATACTGCCGACACCGTCAACGCAGCAATGTTGGCCGCTTCTTACGGTACGCGAATCATCAACGTTTCACTTATGTAGCGACAAGACGGTCTTTGCGTGTACCCCGGTGCCCCGAGTGCCACAATACCTTGCCCCGATCTCGCCTTCGGCGCCGAAGCGCCTTCCGGGCGGACGTGCGCAACAACGTCAATTGCCGTGGAAGCGGTAGCCAAGGGTCGAAATGATTGGTCCGTACACAATACTGTGGGTGGCATTTCCACACCGTCAGACCGTATAGCCCCTTTACTAAAGTGTACCGAAATTTTTATTTTGACCATTCGAAATCTAAAATGTCCATTCTAAACTCACCAACTTCAACACGCTCGGAGCCTGCGACTTGATTTTGGGGCGGCACCTGCACGCTTATCTATTGGTTGACTCTCTTATCCAAATGGTCATTTCAGATTTCGAATGGTTAAAATAAAATGTTCAAGTACATACGGGCAGAGGAAGCACAATTACCACTTGTCTCGAAGCGGGCGCTCTTTCAGATGACAGTCGGTTCCGACCTTCCCGCGCGGTTGGTTCACTAATCGAGAGCATAAATAAGACGATTTCACGGCTTTGCAGGAATTGTGCTTAGTGTGAAGTCTATCACGCTGCACTCGCTTCTTGAATACCGCCATGTCTTCCTTCCATGGCTTCGACGCAGTTCCCGCAGGGGCGCCGGGCAAGCCCAAGGCCTTCCACTTCCAGGTGCCAGAGTCAGAGTTCGCAGACTTCAAGACGCTCCTAAGACTCTCCCCGATCGCCCCGCGGACCTGGGAGAACACCGTCAGCTCTCGCGAAGAGGGCGGCAAGAACTTCGGCGTGACGCGCGACTGGCTGGTCAACGCGAAGGAGACCTGGCTGAACGGCTTCGACTGGCGCGCGCGCGAGGCCCACATCAACTCGTTCCCGAACTTCAAGATCGCCATCCAGGACGGTGCCGACACGCACGATGTCCACTTCGCCGCGCTCTTCTCCAAGAAGAAGGACGCCGTCCCCGTCATCTTCATGCACGGCTGGCCCGGCTGCTTTCTTGAGTTCCTGCCCATGCTGGACCTCCTCAGGACCAAATACACGCCCGAGACGCTGCCCTTCCACGCCGTGGTGCCGTCGCTGCCGGGCTACGGCCTGTCGTCCGGACCGCCGTTGGACAAGGACTTCACCATGAGGGACGCTGCGCGCGTGCTGAACCAGTTGATGATCGAATTGGGGTTTGGGAGTGGCTATATCGCGCAGGGAGGCGATGTGGGGTACTTTTTAGCTCGCACGATGAGTTGGGCGCATGACGAGTGCAAGGCATTTCATGGTGAGTCAGAGACCCTAGAGATTCACGCCGTCGCCCATTTCACTCGTCTGATCAAGATACGTCAGTCAACTTTCTCGGGCCCGACCCTGACGACGTCGACCGGAGCCGCACCGAGGGTCTCAACGAGAAGGAGATCAAGCATCAGCAAGCGAACCTCAAGTGGCGAGAGACGGGTATGGGGTATGCCATGGAGCACGCCACGCGGCCGGCGACCGTCGGACTGGCTCTGTCGTCGAGCCCGCAGGCAATTCTTGCGTGGATCGGCGAAAAGTACCTCGAGTGGTCTGACGAAGATATTGCGCTGGACACGATCCTTGAGTTGACGTCCTTCTACTGGTTCACATCGAGCTACCCCCGATGTATCTGGCCATATCGGGCTCTGTTTGCTACTTCCAAGCCCGACCGAGCTATCTCGAAGACGAAGCCGCTGGGTTATTCGGCGTTCAAGGACCTTGACATGTTGCCGAATTCATGGAATAAGTATTTCCCAAATATGAAGTTTAGGAAGGATCATGACAAGGTGAGAAGACATCTCGAGAACCCCGAGTCTCGTTCACACGTATGCTGACGGGTGCCATCGATTAGGGCGGTCACTTCGCTGCTCTGGAGCAGCCGGGGCCTTTCCTCGAGGACGTTGAGGAGTTTGTCAAGATTGTCGGTCCTTTGTGATCGTTGCCAAGATTCCTGGGTTAGAGGCATCAAGTGTATTTGAACGACATCGCGATCGGGACGAAAAGGCTCAGCGCTTCCGTGGGAGAGGGCCATCTATTATTTTGCAGCCAACGATGGGAATCCTGCTTATGTACGGGAGCACAGGAATAGTGCCCGGATCTGACTCGCCTAAGTACTTAGTTGGGAGAGCGAATGCGCCGGTGACTTCGGGCCGCGCTAAATCCAGCCCCCATGAACCAATTTCTCCGTCCCCATCTCGGACCGGGCATGCTGACAGTTTGCAAAAAGGAGTGTCTAGAGCCCCATTTCACCACTCACGCAAGTAAAAGCGTTGAACATATAAAATCGATGCTACGACCACAATCGCCGGGAATGCGATCCACCTGATTGTGCCAGACGGTCGGTGGAAACAATCTCGTTGACTGACAAGGCCAACAACATTTGTGAACCTACCTGGGCCACAACCTCAGCGGAAACCCTCCATCATGTCACGGTTATTCCCCCACGCAGAATACGCAGAAGACCAGCCCCTCGCCCACACCATCCTGGCCGTCCATGTCCTTACCCGCGGCGCAACAACAGGCGCCATCATCGGCGGGGCGGGTTTTGGCGTGCGCAACATCTATGGCCGTTTGCGGCCATCTAGCACCCCTACACCACCACCATTAGCATCATCATTAGCAGCATCGCCATCAAATATCAAGACGCCCACGTTCCTCCAAGCAGCCGGCAGAGGGACAGCCGTCGGCACCGCCCTGCTCGCCATCGCGCTCGTAGGCCGGATGCACGGGCGCGAGGGCATCGAGTGGAGAGATCGCAGCTGGCGGCTGCTGCGGAATCAGGGCCAGGTCGAGTGTGACGGCTGGACGTACGGAGGCGCTGTTGCCGGTGTGGGAGGCGCGGCGGCGAGTGGGCTGTTGAGGGGGGCCGGGTGGAGGGGAGTGGTGGGTGCCGCGGGACTAGGAAGCGTGGCGGGGACGGTTGGGTATATGGGGTGGAGGTACGGAGTCAAGGGTGGGAGATTCGAGGAGCCATGAAAATGAAGATCTGTCTATTACTACCTGTGAGTATCCTCTTGCGCATAGATGGTTGACTTGATGGAGAGTTGGGGTGGGGGGAGGGGTTGAGACTACCTACTTAGTAGGTAGGGTTAAACAATCTTTAATACAGTAGTAGATGGATGTAATTTGTATTCCTCACCTGACAGGAATATGATTTGCCATGTCATTGTTTCAAGGCCTAAGGTTGTACATACTGCTCTCCCTTCTGTTCTTGCCCTTTGAAGACCTTATCCGCTGTTCAAAGCTTGCAGATCCTCTGCAAACAGCAGTCCCTCTTCTTGCATATGAGGCTTGACATTTTCTTGGTCCCGTGCCGATCCCAGGGGGGGGGGGTTGATTCTCCGTGCTACTTCTTGTCCCTGTGAAAAAACCCTCCCAATTGCCAGGATCGCGATTCTTTCGTCCAGTTTCTAAGTTCACTTTAACTTGGGGGGGGGGGGTGGTTGGCATTTGTTCCAGTACTACCTGTTCTACCAGGGACTATGCCCTGGTCAGCTTCCCAGGGTTGACAGGAAGGTTGAGATAGTGAAAGAGAACATGGCAACGAATGCATCAATTGTATCTATTCAAGCTCATTTCACCAAGACAGTAGCAGGTTGTTTGACCGCAACATACCTGACTGTCGTCAGTGGGATACCGGCATTCCGGATCCACCTGAATCGGAGCAGGGTCTTCCCGGCTTTCCGCTTCCGGTGGGTTCGCTTCGAACCTTGCGAGACATTTTGCCGAGACGCCGTCCATCGGAGATACTTACATCTCTTCCTCAACGACGACACTGTAGAGGGGATTTTCATCACAATAGTGTCCCAAGACTAAGATCAGTTCCTCAGAGCCTCATCTTACGACTCGTCTTTTCGCAAATATTGCTCGCTCCCCTCCTACATGCATCCGAGCTCAGCGCCTTAGGATTTTTGGAGGAAGCAGAATTCGGAGCGGGTCAAGATGAGTTCCCGCAATGACGATGTCATCATCGACCCAAGGCAGGCTCCGGCCCTCGATGACGCGCGAAGTGACGAGCGAAGTCCGCTGTTGAACGGCCAGTCGAAGCCAAGCGCAAGAGACGATGTTGGAGGCCAGGGGCAGAACGGAAGCCCGGCAGGAGACCAAGAGCAGACGGTCCTCGTCACCGACATCGCCGGCGCAAGACTCTGGGTCATCCTGGGCAGCGTCTACGTGGGCGTCTTTCTGGGTGCCATCGACACTACCATCATTGCTACCCTTTCGGCGCCCATATCGAGCGAGTTTAAATCACTGAGTCTTCTGTCATGGCTGGCCGCAGCCTACCTGATAGCCAACGCAGCGTGCCAACCCATATCCGGACGCTTGACGGACATCTTTGGGCGTGGTCCAGGTCTAGTCTTCAGTAACGTCTTCTTTGCCGGCGGCAATCTCATCTGTGGCCTCGCTCAAAGCGACACAGTAATGATTCTCGGCCGCGTGGTGGCTGGTGTCGGTGGCGGCGGACTGATGTCGATATCAACATTCCTGGCATCTGATCTGGTCCCTTTGAGGAAAAGGGGCGTAATCCAGGGCATCGGAAACATTTGTTTCGGATCGGGAGCTATGCTGGGCGGTGTCTTTGGTGGTTTCGTCAACGATACCTCGCCGCGGGGGTGGAGGCTGGCGTTCCTCGTTCAGGTACCGGTTGTGGTGGCTTCCGGGCTGCTCGTCTTCTTCCTGGTCAAGGTACCTCCCAAGATCTCCAACAAGTCGGCCCTGTCGCGGATCGACTTTGTAGGGGCTCTCCTGACCATGTCTTTCCTTGTCGTCTTGTTGGTCGGCCTGAACGCGGGAGGGAATCTCGTGCCGTGGACGGACCCTCTCGTCCTGACAACACTACCCCTCGCCCTGATCCTCCTTATTGCTTTCATCTATTGGGAGAGCCGTAACGATCAACCCATCATTCCAGTGAGATTACTGATTCACCGCACCGTTTTCACTGCCTGCATGACCAACCTGGTATGCACAATGGCGAATACGATCCTCATTTTCTATGTCCCGATATACCTTCAAGTGCTAGGCTACTCGCCTACGCAGTCGGGCTTCAGGATATTATTCGGCAGCCTAGGAGTTTCATTCAGCTCCATTATGTGCGGCCTGGTCATGAAGAGGACTGGACGCTATGTCACTCTCGGTATCTGTGTTCTGGTCGCCTTCGTCACCGGCACCGCCATCATCTCAACACTCGGTGCTGATTCCCCGAGCTGGGTCCCGTTCCCGGCTTTCGTACTCACAGGAGGAGGCTATGGTGGTATGCTCACGGTCACTCTGCTGGCCTGTATCGCCGCCGTAGACCACTCTCAACAGGCCGTCATCACGTCTGCTACGTACGCCTTCCGCTCTGTTGGTGCGACGTTGGGCATCACCATCGCGTCAGTGGTGTACCAAAACATCTTACGAGTACGGCTGTGGGACAGATTCGGCTTACAGCCCGGGGCGGCGGACGAGATCAAGAGGATCCGAGATGACCTGGATGAGCTGAAGCATCTGCCTGAGGGCTGGGCAGACGGTGTGATCAGGTCCTTCATGGAGGCTTTCCGAGGTGTTTGGTTGACCACGCTTGGCCTCGCTATCGTAGGGCTGATATGCGTGTCTCTGATGAAGCAGCACAAGCTGCACTCGAACCTAGCGAGGAGAGAGGACTAGGTAACATTCCACACCTTCACAGCCTCTTATAGGCGTGCAATGTTATAATGCATTACGTTGCCTTAACACAGCTTCACGCCTATCTCATAGGCAAGATCCTCAATTTAGCCCAGCTTCACAGTCGTCTTCCCCCGTAGAGCACCAATGATCATGAATTCAGGATTTGGATAATTAGATCTATCAAAACCACCGTGGGGCAACCTTGATGATATAATTGAAAGCTGTTCGATGATGTAATGACCGGATGGGCGCGCCGTCGGTAAGTAATGACCTCGGGATATCTATTGATCAAATTTGATCTGAACGTCTGGATCAAGTGATTTGACTTCGACAAGATGGGTTGCTGTACTCTTATTCCATTTCCTCGAGTTCCGATTACTTATTGAGTAGGTCAAGTCACTGGTATAGATAATTGCAAGTCACTTTAAATAGCCACTGAAGACATTGAGCGAGCCAGTACGAGGCAGAGCAAACCAAGGGCTGGTATCTTGTTGGGACAGAGGGGGAAAAAGCAGAAACTTCTTTACAAGAAAGAGTGCCAATAACTGAGGGTCCGTGACAACCCCATGGAAACTTTATCTGTTTCCCACGGGGTTTTCAGGCTAAATTGCTACAATGCAGTTCTCAACAGCTCCCCTCCCTGGAATTTCCAATATCTTCCTGGCGGTTCCCTTCCAGCATACCTTTTAACCACAGTGGTCCAGGAGCTGGGGGGGGGGGGGGCTCTCCGGAGCCCTAACCCTCAGAGACGTCACCGGCTGCCTCAGTACACAAGCCAGGCAGCCCAAAGGGCTACCACGGACTACCGCGTCGACTCCAATGAGCTCTAACGCCGCCAACTTCCGCTCATTTGATCATCCTCGTGTTCTCAACTCAAACAATCCTCCCTTTGGGCCTGATCGAATGATCCGAGTATGGAGAACCAACCCGATTTCCCGCGGCGTCTTGCGCGTCGAGGGCGCCCGCGTCCAGCATCACCAAGGGCTCTGTGGAAGGCGAGGGCGGAGCTGCCACCACAAGTTGGCTTCACCTTGCCCGTTATGCTGGGAACATGATGCGCAGAAGACCGCGTGAGGCTCGCTGTTTGCCTGTTTCATCATGGGGGAGGCAGGCCTGCGCGACTCGGCACTTGACGAGCACGGCAAGAATGGCGACAACTAGGGTCTCAGACACTGGCTGCCAGCAACAACACGACTTCCTTCTCCGGTGGGCCTGACCCAGATTGCGATCCAGAAGAGGACGAGTGCGATAGTGAAGCGAGACCAACCTTGGTCCCAGGGCAGTCCTACGAAGGCAGCAGTGCTGGAGAACTACCTAGGTCCTTCAGAGGGGACAGGCAAAGGTCCCGGCGTGGGAGGCGCCACATAAAATGGTGGGCAAGACAAGAGCTCGAGGAGAAGGCCTAGGCTCAAGCTGCATACAGCAAGTCGGAGGAAGAGCCTGGTGAGTAATGCCAAAGATTCCCCCTTCGACTCGGGCGACAAGTCGCGATTCTGCGACCTGTACTGCCACGATCAGACTATCCTGCCGCGGGACAGTCTGCGGGTACCCGGTAGGCTCAGCCTGACGCCAACGACATGACATCGAGCATTCACAAGCATACACAGACAAGAAAGACTGATAGGTGCACAATAGGTAAAGTGTCATTATGGACCCCTCACAACCAAACGACCACAAGTTTGCAGACAGCGAAGTCTTGAGATCGTTCGATAGCAAGAGACATACTCTTCGTCAACTTGGTGGTGGAACCACATGGTCATTATGTTCGCAGGAGGCCATTGCCCAGGGATCAAACCGCAGCCTGGATTAGCAAACAACGACAGCCGTTGCCCGTTCGTGCTTGGAGTCGACGGGCTCCTTCTCCAGACTCATCAAAGATACCGAGACACCTCAAGTTCTAGGCACTGTATACACTGTCAACATACTGGCGACTGTGTCGCGGCTTTGAGTCCCGCGAAGGATTCTCGCGCTACAGACTACAGTCATCCTGGCGAGCGTTGACGCCGTTATTGCAGAATAACTTCTTGCACTGGACTGCTGACTGCGCACACCACCTTTGCCGATCGTGGAGGATGGGGTCACATCACTAGCTAAGTACTCGTAATCCGTTGGCAGCTTATCGAAAGCCACCTACAGGTCTGGTCAGTCAATTCACATGCGGGAAAAAGCAACAATAGGTAGAGGAACTTCCCCTATTCATACCAGGTATCGAGAACGACTTCTCAACAACAAGACTTGTGATTGCACTGATCAAGGTGGCTACGAGATAAAGGGCCGAAGGCTTGGACCGTCAGCCCGTGTACGGATCCATTACGACTGCAAGAGACTGATGGAGCGAAGCAGTGAGTATGACAGAATGTGTTTCGCTACGCAAATGAGACAACAGGCAGTGGCGGTTTTCAAGAGTAGTTGTGCTAATGGAACTGGCCAGTGTCGATTGGTGCTGTTCCCCACTCTCCGTCTACACAAGAGCTTCAAAGGCCAGACCGGTCTCGCAACATCGTGTATGTAGCATCCTCAGCCTGACGCGTGCGTCCTAATACCGACAGGTCGGTATGCGAGTGGTAAGGCCAACCCGGACACCTAAACGGACAAATTTCATTTCCTCCAATCATATCTGACTTGGCTTTGCTTGAATACAGGCCAGAGTTCGACACCGTCAGATATATGTGGTCGTTCATAAGCGACGTATGCTCAATGCAACGCTACTTTCAATTTTCAACTTTACAGGTAGGGTGAATGAATTAATTTACAGTTTTTGACTCAAAAGCTACGGAAATTTTTGTATTTTATTTAAATTTACGTAATATTCCAAGGGTTTTTGGTAGCATTCAGAACTGGTGACCTTGGTGGCATTCGGACCTGGTGGCTTTGGTGGCATTTGAAACTGGTAGCTTTAATAGTGCAAAGCTTAATGCCCGGGCCGCCAAGTCTAATGCTACCAAAGCCACCAGGTCTAAATGCCACCAAAGCTACCAGTTTTAAATGCCACCAAAGCCACCAGGTCCGAATGCCACCAAGGCCACCAGGTCCCAAGGGCTGTCAAGGCCACTAGGTCTAAAGGCTGTCGAGGCTACTAAGGCTGTCAAAAGTACGTTTTATAAAGCAAGGGCTATAAAGCATGTAGCATTATGTCATTCAAATGAATACAGGTAGGGTGCAAAAATCAAAATTTGGCGAATAGCGTTGCATTGAGCATACGTCGCTTATGAACGACCACAATATACTTTCTGGAGCCATGGCAATCGTCATGTAATTCGACCTGTCTGAACATCAGTCCGATTCCTGCCCTGCGATACAACCCAGCCAATCAATCGAATCGAAACATTGCATCCCTCTCACGTCCTCTGCAAAACGGCTTACGTCTGTTGGTTGGTTTCAATCCGAATGCGACTCGATGTTATATACAGGGCAGCCACCCACCCTCGCTTGGATCTTGGCTACCTACCCTTAGGTATCTGCTCTCCTGGGAGGGCTGAGATCTCCCGAGCCGTAGAGGTCGACATGCGATGACCGCCCCAGGCATTCATCCGAGGGCAGCGTCCGAGTGCATTATCGACTGTACTTATGCACAGCTGCTTCTCGCCGGCTACCGGGTATATCGGCATGTTTGTTCAGGCTACCAAAACCCCCGGGAGACCGACTTATAACACAGCACCGTCATCTCAAGTACCCCGTGTATTGTGGCTGGGAATCGTAACAAATTTCCAGCCCTACAAGTTGGAGCTGGCAGCGTCTCGAGTACCTCCGAATGGCCGGCGGGTACCTCCGAAGACCCCGAAGGCATACCGCTCATTTTTGAACCACCTGCTTCGTCCCTTACATTGACGACAGATGCATGGTTGTCGAAGGGCTCGACCGGTCTGACCTCCATGTCATCATCTCATTAAGATCTACACTACCAGGGAACCAATTAGGGAAGGCAGTTCGTTGACATTGTCGCGGAGGACTGGCCGTGCAGATACGGGCTACCCCGGTAGAGCAGCACGTGGCCATGAAGGGTCCACGGCAAAGGGTCGTAGCGGGAGGACTGCTTGCGGTTGCATTTTCCCGTGACGGGTGATTCAAGAGGGACTACTAAATGTCGCGATGTCGTGCAATGTCTCGACTCCGACAGAGACAAGGCTCTGTCATCGCGTTGTTGGGTCAACTTGACAGGCCTCGCCAAAGCCGGCTGGAGGCGTCCAAATAAACACTACGCCTGTCGACTTTGGTTCAGCGGTGGTCATGTGCGACCTGCAGAAGTGGCATATTGCACATGCGGCTACAACAGCCCTTGTCATGTTACAGGTCGCACTGCCGTGAGACCAAGCGGGTATCATGGCAATCCCGCGTCCGTCTTACAGAGCGCGTGGTAGGGCTGGTCGTACGGCGCATCCTCGGTGCTTCAAAAAATATCTTCCTGTGCATTTCGTCAAGCCAGTCAGCACAAGTCTGCCGCAGCAATCTGTCTAGCGGACTCGCATGCGGCCTTGGCCATCGGAGTGCCTCATCTTGCACGGCGACTGCCGACGCATTGCCTACATGCACTTGTATCTGATTTGTAACGCCACAGGCCTTCTCCACGCCTTGCAATATCGCATTGTGAATGCTGATGCGCCAACGGTCACGGTCTCTGACCGAAACAGGGTCGAGACCACAGTGCCTCGTCCTTCGTTGACGCGTCCTACGTGGCAATGGCATACCTAGGTACCAGCGAACATTCATGGGCGGGAAACCCGCCGAATTCTCTCCACATTGAGCCTCCGGAAACATCGCCGGTTTCTGGCCATGCAAACTTGGACCCACGCTCTGTCGAGGATCGGACGAACGTTCCTGTACATCACATGCAGTTGGCTACCCAACGTTATTAACTCACGGATACATACCCAGGCACCCACCAACACACAACTGACCCCTGACGCTGCTGCTTTTGACGGATCGATTTACCGGGGCTAGGCCCAAAAAGGAGAATATCTTCGACGCCGCGCTCGGGCGTGAATGAGGTCAGAAAATAGGCTGATTATGCAGCTGATGCTGCCTTTCCGGTGCGGACACCTCGAGAGCCCCTACGCGGCGGCCCGATGTAGTAAAGAATTCTCGAGCGAGCTTGGTCACTTGTTATTGAGGACCAGCCAAAGTCAAATACTACGCCCCGGCGACGCCACGAATGGAAGGCTACATTTGGTCAGCAGAATGACGTTTTACGAGACGGGCGTCGAAAGGGGGCCATTGGGACCAAGGAGCGCGATCACACGGTAACAGGCGCCACAAGGCTCCAATATTGAGGAGTTTTTGCGAATGTGCCTTGATCCGATCTGTTCTGGCAAGTTCTTCGAATCGGGCGTCAGACTGAGAGCGGGAGGTTAGGATCCGGGTCCCTTTGGTCCCGATGTGTATGTAAGTGGGAAACAAGTCGAACTTTCAAGTCCAGCTCAGCGCAGCACGATGATGCGCCAGATGAGGCTCATAGCTGCGTGCGGCACAAACCGGATGCGCGGTTGAGGAACCGGTCGAGATTGTGAGCTCGGATTTTGGCCCAAGTCCGGCCGAGGCCTCGATTACGATCTCGGCTCCGTGGCGCCCCGGTGCTGATGCTTGTTCTCCACCGGCGCGGGCTTGTCGAAAAGAACAGTCTCTGTTCCGAGAGGCCGGTTGCGTGATGCCCAGAGCGAACGGGGGACTTTTGCGCAAGGTTCCTTCGCACGCTATATTGCATTCTGCAGGGCCTTCACCCACTCGACGACGCTGACGTGCCCGCGCGGATGGCAAATCCTGTCGGCGCATAGGTCTCGAAGAGGAAGTCAAGGCCCTGTCGTCTGCCGAGGCGAGGTCGGCAGATATGCACGGAAATCCTTGAGCCTCGCAGCCGCGTAGGGCATCGCCGACGGCCGGACGCCCTGACACATTCTAGAAGGGGAGGCTCGCGAACAGCCTGCCAGGCGGGTCGAGTCCCGCCACAACCCGATTCGCTCAGGATGCCTGGTAAGTTGAGGGGATTAGTGGATCATGAAAGCCTGGTGATCAGTGTGCAATCAGGCAGTGGGCAGTGTACAGTGCGCAGCTGTCATTTGCGTTCGCCATGTCGACTCACGTGTGCGCAGCTTAGTAGTAGCAGCCTCACAAGACGTGGGACATGGCCGTGGTGGTCATGGCCTATTGGCAGACTCACTGCTTCATAGTTCGGACCCCTCCATGGGAGCAGCTCGGTCATGAAGGTACAGACTGCCCACAGACCCGAGAAGAGGTCCCCGGTGGTACTGCCTAGGTGCCTAGGTAGGATCGGGTGGGAATAACCAGAAACAAGTTTTCTCATTGGAAGTCTTACGACAGCGTCAGCCCCTGCTCCCCTCCAGCTACCACAATACACACACAAGCACGACAAGGCACCGGCAACGATCGATTACTGCCCGCATGATTGGACCTTGTCACCACTCGGAGCTCGGTTGCATCCCCCAGACTGATCCGACGACTGCCGAGGAGGACCTTCGGGACAGCAATCGATTGCACAATCAACAGTGTGTCCGAATTCGCGCACCAAGTCTTGACCCACAGTCCGGGCGTAAGGACGCCGTGGGTGCCACCTTGGCACTTCTCATTCCAAGGCTATTTCAGACGAACAAGGCCTTGCAAGCCATGGGTCTAGACCCTCAAAGGCACAGAAGCCCTCTAGACGAGGCAGCAATAATTCCCGCGCGGGGGCATTTGTCACTTGGCCGCTGCACAGGCCAAAAAAAAAATTAAAAAAAAAATAAGGGACGAGCCGTTCTATGTGAGACCCGGAACCGAATTGCCAGTGTCGGCCGGGTGGAGGTGGGTCTCATGCGAACGTGATTCGCCTAGCAGTCAATAAGCTCCGCGCCTGCGAAATACCGGCCTGGCCTATGGCACAAAAGAGCAAGTCTGACCTCGAGATCTGAGCCGTCGTCCAAGACGACCTGACGTGTCGCACTACTTCATCGATGCTTATTACACAATGGCGTCTTCCGGTCCATAACATGAAACAAAACCCCGAGCGTGCTACACCAGTCGCATGACAGATGTACGGTATCAAGACAACGGCTTCCCGATGAGGCTTGAAAAGCTGGCACGATGAATTCGTAACCTGGTTGGGCCAGATTGAAAAACCAGAAGCATACCTAACCTAAATTCTTGACCAGCTGATACGATGCCAGGTCGTCCCATCAATTTAGCCATACGAAAGGCAAAAGGGTCACGCGTAATAAGCTGCGAATTCGTCCGCGCCACAGGCTTGCATCAGGTCAGATTTCTCGAAGGCACAGTTGGTGCGTACGCCACACGGTCTATTTACCGGTTTGGCTATCACACCGCGCCGGCATTTCCTCTCACCTACGAACTGGGATCTGGACTCGTTGGACGGGATAGCAGCCATTGTTATTACACGTGGCTACAGCTGACCTGCAAGCGATCGTCCACAGCATCCCTCCGTCTGCCAGTGCTGCTTGTCACAAAGTAGAAAATCCCGCTCGCAAAGGGGAGGGACTAGAAGTCAACAACAACCGCCACACAATGGCATGCTTCTGGAGGACGTGCTAAGGAAGGCCAGCCGCGACAGCTGCACTTCTGTGGGCTCGATCCCAGATAGTTTCATGCCAGTATCCAGCGACGCCTCGAAGCCATCCTGTCATTTCCGGAGCCGTCATTTAGCGGTGCACACGAATTGTCGCCGGGCCGCCTCCCTATCGAGTCCACCTTGAATCCCAAGCTCAGAACAAGGGCCTAGATTGTTGGGCCAGCTAATGGCTGCCACATGAGGGAGAATCCGCCATCGTTGGTTCTCTAGCGGTTCTGTCTATCGAATCACTGGCGCACTCGCCAGAAGTCGTGATTGCTTCTTAGATTGCGACGCCACCACACTACAGAAGCACCGGCTGGCCAGAAATCAGTAGGACGGCACGCAGAGGCAAGCCACTGTACAACGGCACGAGGAATCTCGGCACGGCAGTCGTCGCTGCGCGTGACCGCTTGTCGTTGAGCGCCACAACGAGAAGAGACATGAACCTCAACCAAAGCCGGATTCCGGATCGCCGTTGCTGGACACGCTGGGGCCCTGGGGTGGGGAGGGGGGGGGGGGCGCTTTCCTCCGTGGCGGCATGCGAGGATGGCCCTTGCGCGCCACCACATCCCGGACGGTTCGACAGCGAGGATCAGTTGTCAGGATCCGGCAGGGGACCGTTTGTTCGACCAACTGCATCTGCGGGCGCACTGGCGCAATACCTAGGTGCAGAGCTTTCAGCCGGGCTCGACTCCTTTGTCAGGTGGGAGAGTGAGTTGGACGTGTGTACCTCATTACACGTTCCTTGCATGCTGATGTGCGTTGCAATCGGGCCATTACGGCGCACAAAGCAGTGTCGAGAGACGAGGTCACATCCACTGTCTGAATCCAGTGCCCCCATATCCCGGCCCCCTTGTGCTTCGACCCAAGGCGTTGGGATCGAGCTAACGACGACATGCCGAGCCCGTCTTAATGCTCTCCACTATTGACAGGGACCGGCCACCCTTGGCCACCCAACCGCATTCCACGCCGGCCACCCCACACTCGAATCCCAACCTCCCAAGACCAGCGTCACCACTAGCGAGGGGTGCTAAAGTCTCCCGAAGGCAGCAGCATTTTGCACTCGAAGGAGTGGCTGGATCTCCTTGGATCCGCCGTCAGGAATACTAGGCCCTTCGGGTCTCCCTCCTATGACAGCATCGGTGTCCATGATTGCAGATGAGAACGCCAACAGTGGCGTCCTAGCATCGCGAGATGGTAGGTCACCTGCCCAGTGGCCGAGGGATCAGACTGGTAATGCATGACAACTGTTCACGATGGTGCACGGGCGTTGCCATTCCCTCATCTAAAAATGATGAGGAGCCAGTCAGTGTGGCCGGGATCTTGGGGGGGGGGCCCCAGACCTGCCCGTCCGGGTGCACCTGGACCAGACAGTCGGGTCCCGGCGTGGCCATCTAGCGCTGCCGCCCTAAGTTGACCGTTACAGCATCAGTCGCACGGCCTTTGCACCAAATTTCGACGCTACAATAGTCTCGACGGGTCGGCTACTGCGTCTCCCACCTCGGCCACGTTCCCTGATTCATATTGACACACGAGATAAAGTGCCTCGAGTCCAGTCGTCCTGGATCTGTCCGTGGATCTCTTTGGGGGGTTCTTGCGGGCCATTGGAGGTTACAAAGGGCTCATGGACAAAGATTTTTGATGCCTTGACAAGCGGGAATTTCCATGGGGCCTTTGTGGGCAATCACCGGACGAACTGGACTTCAACCCTTGGCTCTCGCCTCGTGGATGCCTCTCCTGCCCGTGTCACATGGGACTTGCCGCTATCCGGAAGGCCAGCACTCCGATACGTGCTCTGTAGACTTGTGACGATGCGAAAGAAAGAGCATCCCAATTCCATACGATCGCGCGATGTCATGACCAACTCAACACGCTGGAAACCAACTTGAACTTGACCAAGATCCGTCTGAACCTTGTGCACGACTGCCAGGGTAAAATCAGCGGCGTGGATCCAGAGGCCAGGGCCGTCCCATACCACATGATCTTATTAAGTGTACCGAGCCGACACGTTGGGAATCGAGCGTCTCAGGGACCCCCCTGCTCACGGGACTATACCCTCTGTTCTGCAGACCATCAGCCGATTTCGAGGCAACAGTCGAAGCATTGGTTGGCCCGGGCGAGCGTGCCAAGAGCAGCATCTGCTCCCCAAGAAGATTCTTTCTCCTCTTCACGGGACGCATCATCGGTGGTACCCTGAGCTACGGTCTGACCTTGAATTCCCTCGTACCTTCGTACTCGGTACGGTACAGTACGACGCTGAAGGCCCACTCAATCCGGCGTAATAGGTAAGTAAGTATGGGTCTCATTCGGCATCTGGATTGCCATGTGGAACGGCAGTCTAATAAGTACTTATGCCTCGGGTACTTCGGCGAGCCTCCACAGCCTCTACATCCCGTCCCCCCTCCTTCAGGCGGCTGCGGCACTCTTTCTCTTCTGCACCTTGAATGCGAGGGGGATCAGCCCATCCTGGATTGCGACTCGGCCTGACGCTGCGGACGGGTCCCGACCCTGGGTACCGGTACATCGCTCGCAGCCGGCCCATCACTCACAGTAGCGGCACAGCCAGCGCTTCACCAGCATACCAAGCTCGGATCCAGTCCGTGCCACAGCCAGACCCATCGGCCCTCCACAGCGGCACTTGCGACTACTACCGCATGGAGAGTAGAGTAGATTCGGTGTTGTCCTACCATCATCTCATTCCTCGAGCAATTATGCCCCAATACCTCGCGACCGACATGTAACAATGGCGGCAATTGAGCACTGGCCCTGGAGCAAAACGTTCAACTAGCGCTATTGCTAGGCCGTCACGTCCAGGGCCCCGACCCAGCGGTACGTTGATTTAGCAGCTGCACTATGCCCCCATCCGCGAAAGCTCGATACCCGCACGACCTCGCAGAGACTACCGCGTCGAGCCTCGACCTCATCTCATCAGCGTCGAGCCGCAGAGGATCCATCTCAAACCATGGCTCACCCCTACTCGCGCAGGCCCGCTACTGCTGGCCGCCCCCCCGGTCTGAACGCCAGTACGTACATACTTCGTACCTCCTTCCCCGTCTTTGACGAGCCTCGACTTCTGGGGACCCTTTCTGCCGGCTTTGCTCGTACGCAGGAGGACAGCGTGGATGGCCCAGGGTGCACCGGCACATGGCACATTTCGCTAGTCTGGGGCAAGATGACAGGAGCCAAAGCCGGCAGAGCCCAAAAGACACCTTGAGCGACGACCCGCTCTGTATCCTGGGGCACCGTCTAAACCGTACATGCTATGTACTGTAGTATTACTGCCCTGGCGTGTTGCCGCTCATCTTCTTCTCTTCTCCTCAAATTGCCGCTACTCTTCCCGGGCCTGCGACCGTCCTCTGTGGCTATGTCCTTGCGTTTCAGAACCGTGCCTGTTTGAGTCTCATGACTCTCTTGTTCTGCTCCTACGGTGCTCTCCAGGGGCGGGATCCTTTGCAACGTCTCGGCGTCAGCACAACACCGAAGTGCGGTTTCCCACGGGCCAGACTTGGTGGACGAAAAGGGGCCTTATTCTGCAAGGACGGGGGCTTATGCACTTCCAGGTCTACTGTAAACTTAGGACCGTGATCCCGCAGGGTCACCGCTACCTGCCTTATGTATGTAACTGGTCGGCTTGCCGAGTGGATGGCCTCGTCACTAGTTAGGCCTTCCTACCATGCGTTCCACACGGGATCCAGACGACAGCCGTTCTGAGGTAGTGGCCGAGCGATATCCGTCTGGCTCCCACATTTCACGGGCGGATCCACTACCGGAGATCAAATCTCAACTCTGAAGCAGGCGCTCCCCCGGTTTCCCCCCCCCCCCCACCTTCTTCTCACGAGCCTTGGTGGCCAGGTGGAACTACCGGCGGCTCTCCTCCGCACGTGTGGGAAAAGCACACGCGACAAGGGTGTGCTTGACTACCGGGGCGAGAATACTACCCAAAGGGGCTCGACGGCCGTCCCCATTTGTCGAGGGTACCGAGGCGCTGGGACGACCGCGCACCGTAACAGGTCTCCTTCGTGTACGCAGTGCTGCCTTTCATCTCTCGAGTCGATCGGCCCAAGGCTCCCAGAATTGCACCTCGGGTGATTGGTGACATAACAGTCAGCCTTCCGTCCAAGCCAATACCGTTCCCACTATTGAAGTAACATGGTCAACGTCAGCCGTAACCTGGTTGATACCTTGTGGAGCCCGTAGCGCCGGGCACCTCAGCTCCCCAACTCGCTGCTTGTACGGAGGTACTGTACAAATCATATCGGCCAAGAGAGCCCCTGCCCACAGACGTCCGAGTAATTGTAGCTAGACCGGGCGAAAAGCGCTTGTCTTCCTGCGGCTCGGCCAGTGGCATACAATAACCAATATCCGCTCAGTGCAAGCCACACACACACACGCACCATGTACTTGTCTCTCGTGTCATTGACTTCCTAGCCCTACCACCCTCCTTCATGCTGGCTTGCCCAAGATCTAACTAGGACCGCTGACCTCGCCGTTGGAAAGAATACTCACACAACGGCCTCAAGCCACAGAGCAAGACGACAGCACTGGAAACACAAGTCGAAGCGCGCCCGTCGATCCAAACTTATCCAGATCCGGATACCAGGTGGTAAATTTGAGCCTTGGGCCTTCCTCGCTGGGCTGAGTGGCGTGTGTGTCTACACATTTACATGCGCATGTGTGCTGGGTGTGCCAGCTACGCACGCTAAAAGGCGGACAGGAGCCTACCTTATTTACCCGGCGGACCTCCCTCCTTCTTGTCCCCCCCACGGCCACCCTATTATATACAGCAGTCCATAGACGTGGCTTGCGACTAGGACTCTCGCCGATATCAGGCGATCCCTCGACGGTCCCAAGTTCCAATAAAAAAAAGGCAGATACGCAGGAAATCAAGATTCGGAACTCTCCCCCCCCCCCCTCTCTTCGTCCTCCTCGACTTCCATCACTCATCTCAGATTCAATGGGGATGTTGTCGAATTGCCAGCACCAGCAGCACCACGCCGCCCCTATCATCAACAACCTCCCGGACACGCCGCCAGAACTGTTGAGCCCAAGCTCCTCGACGTACTCGACGCTAGCATCCGAGGGTCATTCGGCCTGGAGATCAAGGTCGAACGGCCCTCTCTCGCCGCCCATGTCCAGCTATGACCGCCCTCAGGTCACGGCAAAGCCCGACGATATGAGCAGGAGAATTCCAGACGATGCACGGGCAAGGGAGGAACCGGCCCCGCGACCGAGCAGCACAAACAATGCTCCTCCGCGGCAACAACTTCCCTCGCTGAGCAGCCTTTTCCCGCCGGGGATGCGATCGCTTCCTTCGCCACACTCGGAGCGACCGCCATCATATCCTGCCACTTCTCCCTTGGACCCACCTCGGAGCGCTGGGGGCTACATTGAAAGATCCGAGTCTTCCTCTTCGTACTTCCCTTCGGCCGGGTCATCCTCATCAACACAGACATCAGCAAGAAGTGCGTACGAAGCGAGAGTATTCGACCGGGCAGTCCCATCACTTCCGCCACATCAGAGAGTTGTATTACCCGGCCCGTTGTCTCCAGGTATGAGGGAACCAAGCCGACCGCATCAAGAAGACCCCAGCCACAGGTGGTCATACCATCAGGACATGGCCCGGGGGAGCGAGTACTCATTCAACGGACGAGACCCTTCAGGCCGATACCAGATACAACCACTGGCCGGCCAGAAACACAATCTCGAGGGCTACCTCAGCAGCAGCAGCAGCAGCTTTCGCGGCGACCCACGAAGAAGCTCTCAACACCACTACCAACCACAACACCCCAGCCCGTACGCACACCAGACAGCCACCCCCGTGACGGGAGGAGAGACGATCCCGACCAAGGACGGACTGGGCCCCAAGATCTGGACGGGTACGCACTTCCTGCCGCGGTTCGTGCGGGCGGCGGAAGTCCCCGGCGAGGGCATGTGCTACTTCTACGACGACGGCAGCCACTGCAAGACGGTCATCGACGGGGAGGCGGTCAACGCGCACTGGGGCGTGACCAAGGCGGGCAAGCCCCGCAAGAGGCTGGCGATCGCGTGCGTGACGTGCCGGGAGAAGAAGATCAAATGTGATCCGGACTATCCGCGGTGTGTTCAGTGTGAGAAGTTCGGGCGGGTTTGCAAGTTCAAGAATGCGTGAGTGCGAGGTCTTGATTCCAAGAGGGAGAACCCCCCCCCGAGTGACTGACGAAAGCGCAGCCCCCGAGGCGGTGGCCATCATACCACCTCTCCAACAACTACACTTGATGAGCGCGAGGACTCACCGCCGCGCCAACGGTCGTTGTTCGATTACCCGAGGGGCAGACGCTCACCATCCATCTCGCCACGGACGACAGAGCCTCCGATGATGCTCGCGGCACCACCGAAGCGGATGAAGTACGACCCGGGCTACCAGCCCGAGAGGCTAGACGATAGGAGAGACCACGGCCCACCGGCGTCATGGCACCAGCAGCAGCTCCCCGCCGGCCAGCTGCCGCTTCCACGCGTTCACGACGACATCTCTCGTCAGCGGTACGCCTTGCCCGACAGGAGACCTGACGCCCGAGTATAATGACGAATTCGCACTCGGGTCTCGCATCCAGACGCCACGGCAGTTACTTCTTCCATTTCTCCTGCTGGCTTGGCACCAGCACCGCATTTTTGCGGATCGCAAGGGCCAGAATGACGACCTTCTCTCAGCCGTGGCGCCGGCCGAACGTCTCTGGCAACCGCCACGCGCCGGGAGTTGTCTCGGAAGAACCCACCTCTTTAGGTAGCTGACGAGTGTCGATCACGTCTCAGCCTCGCCGCATGTCCCGGGCTGGCCCTGTCGCCACCTGTCATCACGTGTATGAACCACGTCCCCGAGAGCTGAAATCGCGCTTCGATGTGCATGGAGGAAAGTAAAAGTCCCGGGCCACGGGGGCGCCAACGTCCATGCCACCGGGCTAGCGGCCTGCCGTGCCACGTTGACTAGTCCGTCAGGGCTGAACCTGCCTCTGAAAAGGAATGCTGCCCCTTCGGCCCGATGGCGATGTCGGCGGGTTGGAAGCTGAGGAATGTCCTCACACTAATCTGTACCTCAGCTGGAGGTGAAACCGGTCAGACCATCGACGCCAGTGGTTCGCACTGAAAGCGATGCTTCTTTTGCAAGACCACGCGATGTCGGATGTGCTTCCAAGTCATCACCGACCTCCAGGCGATCTGCAGCGGTGAGGAGTCTCCGGGAAGAAGCGCCATCTGGCACGAGTATACTGACAAGAGCGGTGGGCCTTTGGTCGTTGGACGGTGTTCCCCGACGACAGCACCACGAGCCGAGGTTTGAAACAAAAGCCCGAAGCCACAAACTCAGCATTCCATGCTTCTCATTTGGGGCTTCCCAATGCCTGTACTATTATATGTCTCTTCAGCGTTTGTTTTCACTATTGCATCCGGCTGGCGTTCACCTGGGTCTCTCAAGGAGGAGGGTGCTGGCAGTACACAAACCGTCGTGCGTGGGCTGCTCTTGGGGTTTTCCTCTGGTCTCGTCGTTTCGAAAGAGCAATACTGCAAGGGCAACCTGATTTGGCGAGGCGACTGGCATTTCGCATCCTTTGTGGTACAGTATGGAGGGAGCTCCTGAAGGGTTGGTTATACAGTACATGAGCAGGATGGAGTACAAAATGCTTGCCGATGGGTGCCATCGAAACACACTGGGAACATTTGCTGGGAACACAGAACCTAGTAGATTTTATATACATTGTTGTGTGCGTGTGTGTGTGTGTGTGTGGCAATAGAAATATTCAAATCATGCAAGTGCCATGAGGTTGATTGTGATGGATGTTGTGGCGGATGTGATGAGAACGTGCGTATGGTGCGTCTCTCTCCTGTCCCCCGTCCGACCTCTTCCCCAAGTCGCTAGGACGCTCGCACAGACGGTCCCACAACCTTCGGGACACCAGTGTATTACATAATCAGACACTGGGGTACTTCAAAGCAACTTCACTCGCTCATCGTGAAGGAATCGTGACTGATCAGTCGATACTCATCAGTCAATAATGTCCACCTCATTACTGCGACTTGGACTTTGGTAATTCACAGGGTCATGGAGGCTCTGGCCATCCTTTCAAGATGGCTTTTCCTTACAAGCCCATAGCCTATCTGACGGGCGCGAACGGTGAGTGTTACCAAGAATCTTCATCTCATCCCGACTCCCACACGTCGAGGCGCGTTTTCCAATGTGTTCATCCAAACTGACAAAAAGACCCAGGCCCTATTCACGCCCTGACATATTCCGCCTCACCCGGCACTTACATACTCACCGGCAGCGCCGACCGCTCCGTTCGGCTCTACAACCCCTCAGCCAGCACCTCGGCCCAGCCACCGAGCTCATTCATCACCAAGCCGACATCCCAACAGCACATTCCCGGCGGCAACAACAACAACAACAACAACAACAACAACAACAACATTCTCCCCGAAGGCCGCCTCATCCAGACCTACCAAGCCCACTCCCACGAGGTCCTCTCCCTGTCCGTCGCGGCCGACAACGCCCGCTTCGCCTCCGCCGGCGGCGACCGCACCGTGTTCCTGTGGGACGTCGCCACGGCGCGGACCCTGCGCCGCTTCTCGCACGCCACCGAGGGCCACGTCGGGCGCGTCAACTGCGTGGCCATGGGCGGCGGCGGCGGCGACGCGCTGGTCGTGAGCGGCGGGTTCGACACGACGGTGCGCGTCTGGGACAGCAAGCAGGGCGGCGGCGGCGGCGGCGGCGGCGCGAGGCCCATCATGGTGCTGGACGAGGCCAGGGATGCCATCTCGTCCGTGGTCGTGCGCGGTGCCGAGGTCGTGGCGGGGAGCGTGGACGGCCGCGTGAGGGCGTATGACGTGAGGATGGGGCGGGTGACGACGGACGTCGTGGGCGCGAGCGTCACGAGCCTGTGTCTTACGCAGGACGGGAGGGCGGTGCTCGTCGGCAGCCTGGACAGCCGGGTGAGGCTGATGGACCGCGAGGGCGGAACGTGTTTGAGGACGTACGGCGGGGACGAGGAGAGCAAGGGTTGGAGGAACGCAGACCTCAGGGTCCAGAGTGTACTGGGCGGGCGGGAAAGATTTGTTGTTGCTGGCGATGAGATGACGGGTGAGGAGTCCGCTAAACCCGCCGATGGAGGCAGGCTGTGGGTGTGGGATCTCATGACGGGCAGCTTGATCTCGAAAGTCAAGGTGCCCTGGGGACCGGCGGGCACCGACAAGTTGAAGAGGGTCGTTGGACGTGACGGCAAGGAGAAGGAGCGCAAATACGTCGTCAGCTGTCTTGCATGGAGAGAGGCAGGCTTTGGCGATCAATTCTGTGCCGGCGGCACCTCGGGAGCTGTGACGGTGTTCGGCCCGGCATGAGGTACAACGACATCGAGGCACATGCAAGGCAGTCATCAAGGTGCTACACGGATCCAATCGAGAGCGTGACACAAAGTGCGACAGGGAGAGAGAGATGCCTACAGCAACACTACGTCCCAAAGAATTGCAGGTGTTGGACTGGGTCGCGATACCGAAGGATGAGTATCTCAGCGTCGACGACAGGAGCCACAGCTGGGTGGCTTGAGGTTGGACCCGCGGATGTCGCCCAACGACCAGGGCGTCGAGTGCAGCTGGTCATCACTCCCGCCTGACTATACGCAACATCGAAACCAGGCTGATGCATTGTGCGCTTTCCACAGTGATAGCATGTGCCGTAGTGTGTGCTACTGGGGTTGGGGCCGGGGGCGTCAGAGCGAGACACAAGTCATAGAAGGAGTACCAGGGCGAAAGGCGAAGATGCAGAAGGTGGACGACTCCCGAGCACAAACAAGATGAAGCCGTCAACAGCTGCACGGTGTGCTCGGATAAGGCGCTCCGTACGAAGCTCAGGACGTGTCCGATGGCACCAAATGCCCCAGGTCCCTCCGAACACAGGTATATAAGGGCCGGTCTTGTCAATCCGAACAACAGATCCGCGGCGGCGGAGTTGCCTGTAGGGCAGGCGGTCTTCAGGTCAACCCGTGCAGTCTATCCTAGTCGTAAGAGCCAAGCTCGAACTGCGCCCATTTTGCTGCTTGTGCCAGATGGGAAGGCCGCTGTTCGATCCAGGAATGGCCCGCCTTCTTTTTTTCTTTCTTGGGAGGTGGTACAGATACGTTGAAGGGAGACTTAGTTCCACGAGGACTGCTGTCGTTGCCGAGTCTTACACACAAATAAAAGTGCGCTCTAGAGTGCTCTGTTCACTGTCTCGACGTGAGATGACGGCCATGGGGACCATGGATAATGAAAAGTACACTCTCTGAACGCATGAGAGCACACCATTTTGAGGTGAAGACACTGGCTTGAGGGCACATCGAGTACATTTCCATTTGCAAGCGACGAGGGTCATGCACCCTCAAAATCGTCGTCCCCAACCACTGCCCGCCCAGTCTATGGTAATAGGCCGTAGTAAACAAACTACACTCGAATAAATGCGAAATGCCCGCCAGCCAGGCGCCAAACACCAGTGTTCTCCGTCCTGTTCCTCCTGCCGAAATGCAATCATTTTTGTGCAACTATCCACGAAGTTTCCGACGCGGGATGGATATATGTGTGTATCGTCCACGAACAGCCAAAACAAAAGCGTTGGGCGCCGTCCATTTCGCTCCCATGAAAGAATACAAGCCTTGTCCCCGGCGATGAAGATGTCGACCAGCTCTCGTCCAGGAGCTCAGTCCATGTGCGCAAACTTGAACCAGTTTGGTCGACAGTCCTCCTTGTGCAGCCAGGCCTCGCCGTCGGTAAACCGGCCCGTTACGCACTTCTTGCACTTGGGCGAGTTGGGACAGTTGAAGAATGGAATGTGTTGATATCCAATATCTCGGAACCTGCAGCACCTGTGGTTAGCTGTGCTCCCTGTACACCTTCTGATAGAACATCAAACATACCAATGGATCCGGTTTCTGTCCTCAAACAGACCGAGGGCTATACTGTGCACCGGCGCATCTCCCCACCGCTCGTAGAAGAAGCCACCAGCTCTGTCCAGATGGTTGAAATAGTCCTCGTACGGCTGACTCCTCCAGAAATTCATATCGCCGATCTCAAAGTTGCTCCAGAAGTGACACGTGGAGTAACCGTTGGCCTTGTCGTAATGATCAGGCCTCCGGGCCTTGTCGACCAGCCAGTTCATGGCATTGTTCTCGTGCAGGTAGTCGGTGTGGTCCGCGAGGAACTTGGTCGTTTCTGGCCACAGCGTGGGAATGGACTCTGGGGCGTCGTAGAGGTTGATCGTGAAGCCGTAGGTCTTGTTGTGGTCTTGCATGTAGCGGAAGACGTCGTAATCGATGTCGCAGAAGAAGTGTACCTTGGGCTCGACGCGCCAGTAGTACTGGGTGTTGGCCAGAGCGGGGTGCTTGTAGAACAGGCCGCTGTTCCAGCGGCACATCTGGTGGTAGGAGACCTTGTCGGCGTATTGAATCTCGTGCTCTTGCAGGATCTTGACAGACTCCTGGAACAGGTCCATGTTGATCCACGATGGCATCTCCCAGTGCTCCTTTGGTATCACCTCTGTAGCAGTATCGTCAGTGACACGCTGTCCATCAAGCTGCCCGTATCCTTATTCTTACCGTATCTCGTCTCTGCCTTTGTCGCCGCCGACGTCTTCTTCTTGAAATCGTCCGTAAAGGGTACATCGTTGAAGAAGGTCCAAGGATAATTGAACTTGCTGTTCCACGTTTCTTCCAAGTCGTGCATCGCCTGCAGCATGCCCTGTAGCTCTTCGTTTCGCACGAGCGCCAGCAGGGTGGCGTTGATGCGCTCCGAGTTCTTCGCGTCGGGCGCATAGCCTGGGCCCGCGCGGCGCAAGATGCCTTCTGGTTCGCCGGTCGCTGTTTGAGAGAGGAAAGAGTCAGCTGGAGCCGGTCGCCAGCGGCGCAGCGCTTGGGACGGAAGGAGGTGTGCTCACGGTCTAATAAAGGATCCCTCTCGTTGTTGGGTATACCGAGTGGGGGCTTGATGCCCGACCCGGGCCTGAAGATCTGGTAGAGGAAGAAGCACCACATCATGACGGCGGCAAGTCCGAGGACTCTGACCGGCCGAGCGATAGCCATGGCGACGGGGGTTAACGGGAATCGCGCTGACAACGGCGGCAAGTGGCAGTGCAGGATGGGGTTCAGGAACGAGAGTCGCGAATCGCAGTGTGGGCCTCTTTATCGTAGCATGGCCTCGTCAAAGCGACGATGTCAGGGTGGTCAGGGCACTCGGGCGACCGTTGTTGTGGGTGGTTGCTGGGGTGAGAAGAGGTGTGGAGGTGTCGAAGAGAGCGTCTTAAGGTTCAAGCGTGGTAGTAAGTAATAGGGGTGCAGTGGAAAAAAACCCCCAAGGCAAGCGCGTCGTTGATGACAGACTAAAGAAAGCTGGTTCAATCGATTGGAGTTGTTGACCATTGGGTACTGCAAGATAGGGAGACTAACATCCGCCACTGGCAAACCTTTAGTATTGCTGTTAAGATGCCTGTCCAGTTTTTTTTTTCCCGCGTCCCAGCTCAGCCCTTGCGTCTTCCCGGGCCTGGAATAGGGGTCATCAGAAGAATGTGAGGTCATGCAGGCGGGTACCAAGGACAAGAGCTGCCATCAAGATTGACCCCAAAATAACCCGCACCAACTTGGTATGGACGATAATTTCCTGGAAGATTATTGTCAAGATTCTTCTTCCATATCTGATTGTTTAGTCGCCGATGGACCGCCCTACGCCCCGAAGTTTCGGCCGCGAATGTCACTTTGTATTGTTCCTGCTACCTGACGGCAGGCCAATTACCATGTGCCAAACTACAGGCGCATCAATAGGAAACGGCTCGTCCCGACCTCGACGTCGAGGGACTCGACCCTTCGTCCAAGTCGCGTGCATCAACTTTGAACGCGTCAAATACATCTGATTTCTGAGCGCGGCCAAGTTCGAACGTGCCACGTCCCTTCACGACAGTCGCCATGAAATCGATTGCCATTGTGAGACGACCTGAAAAATGGCTTTCCTTGCCGAGTTAGGAGCCCTGGCAGACGAGCTTGTCACGGCCGTCACGTCCACCTCGCCCGCAGTGAGTGCTCCCACATTGACAACCAAATGCCCGGTCGTGTTCTGATATCAGTGCAGGTCCAGCCAAAAAAGTTCAAGAAATATCATGGCCGTGCACTGGCCGGAATCAGGAGCCGCGATCATCTCCAGACAAACCAGTTCATCGTCGAGGAGCGCCTTCGCGGCCATGTGGAGCGCTTCTCAGTCGTTGGACGAGATGGTCTGTCCGAGGCGTTGAGGCAGAGAATCGATGCACTCTCAAAGCAGACGACAAGATTCACACCCGAAATTCTGCACTTGCTACTCGAACTATCCGATCAGCCCGTGAAGAAGTCCAGCCTGAGCGCGCTCGAGCGGCTGCGCGCTGCAGACGAGGATCCGGGAGCCAGCCTCACATGGGACGACATCGCCAGAGAGGACGGCTGGGCGCAAGACCGCGGCGTTTGGCAGAATGTTGACTTTGCCAACAGCTCAGAGGATGAAGGAGTCCCGGGTTCCCAGTCACCTGCTGAAGCGTCAGACGACACGTCGGTATCGAGCATCATAGCTCCTGGCCAGAGAACGGCAAGGGACTTGATCCTTCCAAGTCCGCCACAGGACCAAGATTCCTTCCTACCAAGGATCGAGCAGTTGCAAGAATGGCGTCACAGTGCGCAACCAACAGACACATCCGGACGGCCGATGAAGATACCCATCTCGGAGTACCAGATCCTGCGTGAAGCGTTATTCTTGTTGAATGGCCTACCGACCGGTCTCTTTGGCCCCGATTGCACCCCGGTGCCCAAGTATCAACTCTCGAATGTCTCATGGGATACACATCGGGCTCTCATCAACTCTTTTGCCGAGTATGGGCGAACAACACTTCCGCTCCGCAAATTCATCGAGACGACACAGGATGTGCCGCTCGTTCAGGCCTTCCAGGACTCCGTGTGTCAATGTCTCAGACTGTTCGATCGGCAAATCGCAATCATCCAGGAGCGCTACGTCGATATTCAAGAGGACACGATCGTAAGCTTGATCGCCTTGCAACAGGAGCTCAAACCACATCTCGTGCCCCTGGCCGGTCTTGCCACTGTTGTCCGCCAGCTTCAGGAAGAGCGGTACGCTCACTCCTTCCGGTTCTTGGAGCTGTTGTACGATGCAACGTGCATTGCTCAGCTGAGCGGAGACGACAGGACTTACAGCTACCTTGGGGAGATATTCTTTGATTGTTTCCGGGTCTACATCAGACCAATACGAGAGTGGATGGAAGGGGGCCAGCTGACCCCTGGAGACAAGACCTTCTTCGTAGCTGAGTCTTCAACCTCAGTGCCACTGTATCAGATCTGGAGCGACAAGTTCAATCTTCGTCGTTCCCAGCAAGGCCAACTGCATGCGCCCAAATTTCTTCAGCCGGCTGTCCGGAAGATCTTCAACACCGGCAAGAGCATCGTCGTGCTCAAGCACCTTGGTCGCTTTGAGCATCATGCTGAGAACGATAGTCTGCAGCTCCCAGAGCCTCCCCTGGATTTTCAGTCCATCTGCGGCTCTCCGGACTTGGCCTTTGCCCCTTTCTCAGAGCTCTTTGATGGCGCATTCGACCGCTGGGTGCAGAGCAAGCACCTATCGACCTCTTCCAACCTGCAGACCATCCTTTTCGAATCCTGCGGCTTATGGTCCAGTCTCGACGTACTAGAGCACGTCTACTTCATGTCTGATGGCTCGCTGGCCGACAACTTAACATCATCCGTATTTACCAGCCTGGACGCGCTCAGCACCACCTGGACAGACCGATTCACACTCACCGAGCTCGCGCAAGAGGCCTGGTCGCCATGTCCCAGTCTCGAGACTTACCGCCTCTCGGCCTTCGTAGAGCCACAGCCTATCCTCCGGGACGATCCCCACCAAGGCCGGTGCAGCGTCCGAAACAGCCTCCCCGGTCTCCGCCTTGTTTATAAGCTCGCCTGGCCCGTGCAATTGATTATCACCAAGCCGACCACCGTTTACTACCAAGCCCTCTTCACCCTCCTCTTGCAGCTCCGCCGCGCTACTACCATGTTGACAACTTCATCCGCCTTTCTCAAATCGAACAACACTGCCACGCTGTCCGACGACCAGCAACAAGCCTACTACGCCCTCCGCTCCCGCCTCCTGTGGTTCATGACAATTCTGCATTCCTACCTGACCACCCTCGTCCTGACCCCCGAGATCAGCAAGATGCACGCAGCGTTACAAGACGCCGAAGACGTCGACGGCATGATCGCGATCCACACCGCCTTCGCCCGGCAGATCGCTGAGGAGGCCCTGCTGGGCGCCAAGCTCGAGCCGATCCACAGCTGCGTCCTGGACGTGCTCGATCTGGCCATCAGGCTCGAAGACGCGCGCCGGGCAGAAGAGGACCGCCGGGCCGCGGAGGCCGCGCGGTACGCGCAGTACGGTACGCCGAAGCGCGGCGGCGGCGCGAGGGCGGACCCGCCGTCGAGCGCGCTGAGGGGGGTCTACATGAGCCAGAGGGAAAGGGAGCAGGAAGAGGACGAGACGATCCTGTTTGGAGACGACGATGATCTTACCGGTGAGGGCAACCGCACCGAGACCAGTCTATCTGGTCGACAGCAGGCGCATCAGCAGCAAACATACGCTGGGAGGCTGGACAGCGTGCGCGCCGACTTTGACAGGCACCTCCGGTTCATCGCTGGTGGCCTGCGTGGCGTCGCGAGGGCGTCGACGGATGCTGCGGCTGCGAAGTGGGATGTGCTGGCTGAGATGCTTGAGATGGGTATCAGAGAGGGGCCCAGATAGACAGTGCATGTAGTGTTGAATCGGATGGCAGATCATGCAGAACCATGACCAGGAGAACAAAAGAACACATAATGTAGAAGACAGCCTGTTCTGCGCAGAACTGAGTCTCAACCCGTTCTCTGCTTTGCGAGCTCATCGTTCCTTGAAGCACGAAGACGAAGGAACACGACGAGAAATAAGTGGCTCACGTATGGTACCATTTGTACCAAATCGCTCACACAACGGGACAGCGTCTTCTGTTCTAGCTCTAGCTTACTTTTGTAAACCATCTTGCCAGCTTACGAAGTGTGAACATCAGCTTGGGCAAGCGCCTCGGTGACCTGCTCTATCGCGGGGTCTGCGATTTCCTTCTTCTCCGCGCCCTCCACGCCCACTTTAGCCGCCGCAGCCTCGGCGGCCTTCTTTGCCTTTTTCTTCTCTTTGTCCGCCAGCCTCTTCAGCCTCTTCTCCTCCGCGGCCTTGGCGAGGGCCTCCTTCTCTTTTCTGGCCTCCTCGCCACCGTAAGCCTCTCGCCACTCTTCGATCTTGGCGGCGGGAATCTGCGTAAAGAGCAGCGCCGGCGTGCCGAGTTTGTGGCCCGATTTGATATTGTCCACGACCCATTCGCTGGGGATCGCCGGCTGGGGAGCGAGACCGAGCTGCTCGAACATGGCCTTGGCTGTCGCGGGCATATACGGGGCCACGATGGATGCGAGGAGTTGAAGGTGATTCAGTGCGAAGCCGATGATGGCGGCGCAGCGATCGGGCTCTTCGGAGAGCAGCCTGTTGTCGAGCTTGTTGTCCTGCAGAAGCTTGTTGCCCACGGCCGATATCTGAAGAATGACTCTCAGGCCATCTCGCAGCCTAGTGGCTTCCATGTAGTCGTTGTACTCCTTGAGCAGACCGTTGACCTCCTTGACGTAGGCGTCAAGGCCCTCCGAGGTGTACTTGGTGTAGTCGGGCACTATAGATTCGTACTTGGCCTGGCAAAACTTCAGCACGCGCTGGTTGAAGTTGCCAAGGTTCTTGAGCAGATCGTTGTTGTTTCCGTCCACAAACTCCTGCCAGCTGAATTTGCTATCGCTCGTCTCTGGTCGTCGCGAGAGGAGGTAGTATCTCCAGATATCAGGCGCGATGCCAGTGTCCTTGGCGTTGTTGCCAAAGACACCGATGCCCTTGGACTTGCTGAACTTGACATCCTCGTACTGCAGCCACTCGGTCGTGGACAGCTTGTGCACCTTGGTCCATGGGTCCTTGGTACCAATCTGAGAGCTCGGGAACATGACAGAGTGGAATCTAGGTTTCGAGCATCAGTGTCCGCATCTTTATCCGCCGAGATCGGTTATACTTACTGAACATTGTCTTTGCCCATGAACTGCACAAGCTCCACGTCGTCTGCTTTCCACCATTTCTCCCAATTCTTCCCGTCCAGGTTCTGGCCATCGGTGTGGTTGGCGGTGATGGAGACGTAGCCGATACAGGCATCGAACCACACGTAGAAGACCTTGTTGGCGTAAATCTCCTCGTCCAGACCCTTGATGCCCTTGTTGATCGGCGTACCCCACCTCAGGTCTCGAGTTATGGCTCGAGGGTTGAGTCCCCTGTTTATCCACGAGTCCGTGATCTCGATACTGTTTGCGCTCCAGACGCCGTCCTTGCTGGCCTGGTGAAACCACTTCTTAAGGTCGGCCTCCAACAAATCCAGGCGGAGGTACATGTGCTTTGTCTTCCTCCTCTCGGGAACGGCGTTGTCGACCTTGCAGTGAGGATTTATGAGCCAGCCCACGCCCTTGGAAAGACCTCCATCGGTGGCGGCGGCCTCGGATTCGGGCTGGTAAGGATCCATCAACTTGCCGCATTCATCGCACTGGTCACCTCTGGCACCCGGCTTGTGGCAGATGGAACACTCGCCCTCGATGAACCTGTCGGCGAGGAAGGATTGGTGGTCCGGGTGAGGACAGAAGGGCTGGACCTCGTCGCGCTCCATGATGAAGCCATTCTCCCACAGCTTGCGGAAGATCTCCTGGGTTATGCGGGTCTGATGCTCTGTGGGGGTGCGGCCGAAGATGTCGAAGTCGATCTCAAACCAGTCGTAGATGCCCTTGTGGACGGCGTGGTACTTTTTGCAGAGCTCCTCCGGGGTGACACCTTCGGCGAGGGCCTTGGTCTCGGTGGCGGTACCGTACTCATCGGAGCCGCAGACGAACAAAGTCTGGAAGCCGCGAGCCTTGCACCAGCGAGAGTATACGTCGGCGGACAGGACGCTGCCGATCACATTGCCCAGATGCGGAACGTTGTTGACATAGGGAAGGGCGCTGGTGATGAGGACGTTCCGTTTACCCTTGACGGGCAGGATAGGATTGTCGGAGGCCATGGTGATAAACTGCGATCGAGATCCAGAACAAAGGCTGTAACTGTGAGGTGAGGCGGGGCGACGGAGATGGAACTGATGATAGACTTGGATGAGGAAAGGTCAAAGAAGTTGAGGCCCACTTTCGAAGGCACCAAGGCGGGGCAGCAAGAGCACTTGCAAGAGGCCAGTCGTCAAGTCGTGGCTGCCTTGTTTGTAATCTGAGATCTCATGCCAAAATGTCCTTGGGTCCTGTTTCGCGATGGATGTCTCGTCGTTAAGTTGGGTTGCTTAGGTACAGTGGGTTGTGGTGTATTATGGGGTTTCAATCAAGAATGAGTCAACTAGATGGATGCTTTTTTGTGTCGGCGACTTTCACACGCAGCGTGCCAGCGTGCATGGAGGGGCAAGGCCTTGTCCGGGAGCTGCGCAATGGCGATAAGATAAAGCCTGCATGCAGTACAAAGTACTTGATACTGTGTAAACCCAAGCTGCAGCGTGGTACTAAGGTGCACAGGTACCTGTCGATCACCATCGCTCATCACGACTTGCTATCCAAACATCCCAGTGTCAACAGACACATGCACTTTTCATGCAGAGACTCTATCTACTGGAATGCAGTATAAAATATGTTTATATACTTTAAATACCAGAGGAAAGGTTTGCATATATGTCAGCCTGCAAAATCTGCATTAAACTTTAGGTTAAACAGTAATGACAAAATACCTAGGTAGGTTTGCTTGTGGGAGGTACATGCGCTTGGATTGCCAAATAATTTACTCCCTCTGAGCTTTCCATAATGCTGCCCATACTTTAGTATATAGTAACAATTGCTTTGCAGGTAAAGGAAAGAAGCAGCATATTAGCTAGCACTGGTACTGTATTACAAGTAGTAATCCAGCTCAATCAGTACCTGATTGACCAGGCAGGACTAATAAGAAGAAGACCCTACATAGTACAGCCGTCTAGCACAGATCAGGAACAGGGACCTACCTACAGGTAAGTTTCAAGGCTGGGCAGTAAGGGAATGAACACATCCTTGGTCTCAAGTTTGCACCGTCGAACACTTGCAGGTATGCTTGTGGGGAACCTTGGACGGTGCCAGCCCAGCAGCCCGATCACCCAGGACCTCACCCAACGCCTGGGCTTTGCATTCTGCACCCTGCAAACTGTACCCAGACTTCCCTGTCGAGGCCCTACCTTGCCCTACCCAAACCAACCAGGCCAGCCCACCTTTTTAGTGACAGAGTCAGTGCAGCATAGTTTGTGATTGGAAGAGACTTTTCTTTCGACGCAGTCACATTTTGATGCTGGCTTCCCGCTCGGCCTCACAACGCCAACTCCAACTCCAACTTCAATCCAACCCAGATTCTCAACGTCGTCACATCTTGCGCCACATCCTGTTACACAGACAACGCCTCTGCTCTGCAACTACATTCAACATCAACACACAGATTCAGACGTATCTGGTAACCTTCAGCAACAATCAAGGAAACATTCAACAGCTGCCATCAGATTCCTTTCGTCTCAGCCAACCATCCGCGTCTCCATCATCATCCCACATCGCACATCCCACTGGCTACTACGACCCTCGACCCAACGCCCAACGCCCTCTGCAACTGCCAATCTGCAAAAGCGCTGAAAGGCATAGCAGACCTCTGCCATCTGAAGCGCATTGGTTCAACTCGCCTCATCGTCACATTTTCCTCGGCATACAGCGCCAGCCATCGGAGCATTTGGCAGATCTGCACTTTGTTCTTTGGAGATCATCTCTCGACTCGTCGCACTTGAATCCTGACGTCGCCCCTGCGACCGCCGCCGTCGCCCTTTGCACCAACAAATCTTTTCAACACCAGGACACGTTCTCCTCTATCCAAACCTCTGCTCCCGAGCAGTTGAGGGCACTGCTACATACGTGTTAATTGGGTAATAATAGGAATCCAGTCTTGAAAAAGCTGGTTCCGTTTGGTCTGAGAGAAATTGTTTTGGGTAGACCGGGATTCTGAAGAGCTTGGGACACTGCGTCGAGGCCGAACCCCTCCCTTATCCACAACACCCCTCAAAAGGCAATCTGCCTCGTCCTTCTTTTGTTAGTGGTAATGGACAAGGACAGCAATCTATGGAGTCGCCGCGCCAAGTATGTTTCCCTTTCCCATCCCATCTCCCCGTCCCCCTCCCTCACACCCATAAGTGGAACTGGTGTCGCAAAGACTGATCTCCGCCGTCTTCAGCACCAGCAAACTTTCCCTCTCCACCTCTGGCTCCGCCCACGGTGAACGATCCTCCTCTTTCTCCAAGCGATTCGGCGGTGACAGCTCGTCGCATGGAGGTAAGAACCCTTTCAATCCTGCCCAGACTCCCGGCGGCGGCCTCGCCTCGCCGGGAGGTGCGTCTTTCGGCCTCGGTACCGGCGCCTTCTCTGCATTCGGGTCCACCAAGACCCCAAAGTCCCCTGGAAACCCTTTCGACTTGGCCTTGAAGACCCCAGGAGCCGACAAAGCGTCAAAGGACGGACCAAATGGTAGCGCTACCAAGGCAGCCGCAGACAACGCCAACAAATCGATGGCTGCGACCGGTGCTGGAGCTGCCGCCACGAATGGCAGGAACGGGGACCAGCCGGCTCAGCACCCGTTGCGCAGCAGTTGGTGCTTCTGGTTTCGCCCACCAATTCCAAAGAACGTGTCGATCCCCTACGAAGATACCGTGCATGGCATGGCCGAGGTCGCCACTGCTGAGCAGTTCTGGGCCGTCTACCAACACCTGAGCCGCCCCTCCTCCCTGTCCCCTGTCTCCGACTACCATATCTTCAAAAAGGGCATTCGGCCCATATGGGAAGACGATGAGAACAGAAAGGGAGGAAAGTGGGTCGTGCGTCTCAAGAAGGGTGTCGCCGACCGATACTGGGAGAAATTGATGTTGGCGCTGATTGGCGATCAATTCGGCGATGCTGGCGAGGAGATTTGTGGCGCTGTTGTGAGCGTCCGAAATGGTGAAGATATTATCAGCATCTGGACGGCCACCAGCGAGGGTAAGGTCCTCAAGATCAGGTAAGTTCGCAGGAATTTGGCTAGGAAAAAGTCGAGAAGATGACAGGTCGTGCTAATCAGCTTCCTTGCAGGGACATCTTCAGGCGCGTCCTCGAGTTCCCGCCCAACACTAAGGTTGAGTGGAAGGTGCACGAGGAGAGCATCCAGCAACGCATTACGATCGAGGAGTCTCGCAGGGAGAAGGCCAACCAGCATCGCAAGCCTCAGAACCAGCGCCAACATCAGGGAAACAACGACTCTGCTCAAGCCTCTCAGATATCATAGCGTGTGACGCGGCAGAGGCGACGATGGCAAGATTCGGTTTTGCTCACCTTCCGCGATGATGTACATCTAGGACGGTCAATACTGACCCGGCAAAGGTCGAGGAACCTGACAGCTCGCAAGAAAAGCATTATGGCAAGGGGTCATAGATGGATGCGCAGCATGTCCGACAAGGACCCTGAGCCTCGAAACGGTGAAGACCTGTGGGATATTGTACAGTGGATGCTTGCTACTGTTTGTTGTGGAACAAGCGATAGCATAGCTCTCTTGATCGATTTGAGTATATCGATCTGCCGTCACCACCCTTTCCAACGATCCGGTCACTGTGCTTGTTGTGTATGGTGGACTCTATAGTGGTCATGATCCACGTTCTTACGTGAGAGGTTGTTCCTGGTAGCTGCAGCGATACTGGAAGTTTTCCCGTTGAAAGTGTGTTGCTGAGCAGCCCGGCTTGAGTTAGTCACAGGTCCATTTCACCTCTCATTCGTAGTCGTGCATGATTTTGACGGGCCCAATCTGACTTGATAAATGTCTTGGAGTGACCTTTGCCTGCTCTCTTACAGTCCGACTCACCATAAATGCCAGATTGTGACCTGTCAAACACCGTCCTGCTATGGCCGGCCCTTGCCCTTGCCCCCAGGTTCCCTCCGCCTCTCCCATACCTGCAGGTACGACTCGCCCATACACAATAGCTCCCGCTGGATTTTGTCCACGAACAGGTCCTGGCACACGACCCACTCCCCGCGCGCCTTGTCCAGGAGCTGCACCTTCCACGTCTTGCGCTCCTCGCCCGTGTCCGCGACGTCCTCCCTGAGCCGGACGGCCTCGTGCACCACGTTGGCGACCAGGTCATACCAGATGGGCTCGCCGGCCGGGTGCACGGCCGGGTCCGGCTCGACGTACGGGCTGACGTCCAGGTCCCGCGCGTCAAAGGTCACGATGGTCGGGTTGCGCTCCGAGACGAACTTGTTCTGGCTGAAGCGCTTGACGTGGAAGATGAGGTAGGGCGGCAGCGGGTGCACGAGCCGGTACCGCCGCCGGTGCGCGAGGTGCTCCTGCGCGGCGCGCCCGTCGTACTTGGCGAGGATGGTCGTCAGGGGCACCTGCGGGATGATGTTGCGCTGCTCCTCGTCCTGGAAGAGCGGCGCCGCCGGCAGGTCGAGGGTGAGCAGGAGGAAGCGGCTGATGTCGACCTTGACCTCGGCGGCCTCCTCGAAGCGCAGCCGGTCGCCGACGTCGGCCTTGGCCGTGATGGCCTGCGACTCGACCTTGAGCTTGCCCTGGAAGACGCGCTGGATCATGCTCGAGCCGGGCTTCGTCTTGCTGCCGCCGAGGCCCAGGTGCAGGTTGTTGAGGAACCACGACAGGAACTCGACGGGGTCGGATTGTTGTGTCAGTGTGAAGCGCTTGTTGGACCGCAGCGAGACCTCCTGCAGCAGCTCGTGCGGGCTGACGTGCGACTTGAAGGCGCGCGGGTTCCAGATCTTGCGGAAGAGGATGCTCGTCCTCTTGACCAGCTCGGCCTTGGTCCCGGAGAAGCTCTCCAGCAGAAAGAAGTTCCGTAGCGGCGACACGTGCGACAGCGCCTGCACCACGACGTTCAGGTAGTCGTTCTCCTTGATGTTGTTCATGCCCACATACCCCGGCACGTACTCCTTGCCGCCAATCGTCAGGCTCGTCCGCGGCTTGCGATCTATCTCGGCAACTTCTGGCTTCGTGTACCGCGGGTCCGACACGTACTTGATGTCGTCCAGACTCCTGCTCTTGACCTCGTAACCCTCGGGCAGCACGTATACTTTTTGCGTCTCCATGTTGATGAACACATGGTGATTGTCCTCCAGGGCGTGGAAGTACGCGTGTGATTTCGGGCCCCGCCCCTGGAAGTACTTGCCGCACACCAGGCATGCGTACACGTTGATGTTGGAGAGCGATATGCTGCACAGCTTCTCGAAGTCGAAATCTAATGCGCCCCGGTCGATCGTGTCGAGGTACAGGTCGTCGTAGCCTGCCGTGGGCGCGGACTGGCGGATGGGGGCTCTTTCTTCTGGGATATCATCGTCGAGGTCTAAATCGTCTTGTTCGCCGTCTTCGCGTTTCCCATTCGCTGTACCATGCCTGCGTGGTGTAGCTGCATCGTCGCCGCCATTTTGATCGACATCGGGACTGCTGTCCGGCTCGCCTATTCGTGATCGCTTCGAGGCGGGTGAGTCTGCGTTCAGGGCTTCGTCGAGGGCCTCGGAGGCTAGGCGCTTGGACATTTTGATCGCGGATTGTTGGAAGAAAACTCTGGAGCGGACGTGTGAGGTGCGCGTGGAAGACGGGGCGAGGCGCAAAGTGGTCGTTGTCGTAGGGTGTTCCTGTCAGGGCCGTAGTACGATTGTCGCGAGGTATTGGACCAAATTTCTGGAACTCAGCTCTAAAGTTCCGTTGATGCATTGACGCCCCACTTTCTGCCAACTCCACACAACCACAGCTATATAGCTTCCTGGCCCCCTGCACCGGGCGCATGACTTGGACACCACAAACACCTTAAAACTTCACATGTGAACCGTAAAACAACCACCACGCACCCAATTTCCTCCCCATTCTGCTATTTTCAACTGATATGTTGGCGTACTTTCTTAAATTCAAGTCGCATCAGAGTTGACATGTTTCTGATAAGATTGCCAGAAGTATGTTTGATTCCGCATGAATGTCCTTTTATAAAGTGCAGTGTCTTCCAACAAGAGCTCCAACCTACCAAAGCTTCTGTAACTCTGGTAATAAGAACGCCAATACAGCAACCTCTGACCTGGCTGTTCTTCCCAGCCCAGGTCACGCCCACAGGGACAATATCCATCTCATCGGCTCACACGGCAATCTTGTATGAACATAAGACTCGGTCTAAATGCGTCCTCATATGACATCGCTGCAGTCTTCAAACAAATACTGGAAGCTGTGTCTTCGCAGAAATGAGGAAGGAGGCCAATACACTTCGATCGGCAACGCAGCGTACATGAACTTCAATCACAACGTAGAATTCCTGTAGCCTTATGCGCCCTCTTGGCTGCCTCATGATGCCGCGTCCAGCATCAACACATCCGCCGAATCACCATTCATCTCAGCTGCGCCTTCGAGTGTGGGCGCTAGGTTCTCCATCTCCTGCAGCGTGTACTCCACCAGGAAGCTTTCGTCCACCAGCTCTTCCATGCGCCTATAATGCCGCTCGGTGTACACCCTCAAAGCGTTGAGCACCTCCTTGAGGCTCTTCTGGCCACGTGCCCCCTTCACCGACAGGTTCGAGAACTTGGAAGCCGGGTAGCTCCGTACCAACGTCCACAGTATCCGCTGGGCCACGGGCGCGGTCCTGGCGTTCGTGTTCCAGTCTCGCAGGCGCAGGAGGAGCAAGAAGATCTGCTCGTCTGACAACGTGGCCAGGACCTCGTCTACCGCCTTGAGGCCGCACAGGCTGTCCTGATCCGGCTTGCTGCTCGTCACCACAGAGGTGAACAGCTTCAGTAATCTGCCAGGGTGGTTGAGCTGGAGCGCGAGGGCGATCGCATCCCGGTATGCACCAGTGTGCATATAGTTCTCGAGCTCCTGCTCCTGCTCGACCAGCTTGGTGGCTGCCTCGGCCGCCGCGGCCTGCGTCTCGGAAGATGTGTCCTTCCAGAAGGTCACCGTCGAGTCTGCGCTTCCTGAGACGACCGTGTTCGTCTCGGCGTGGACGGCCAGTGCCCACACTCGGTCCTCGTGGTTGTCCAGAGTGGTCTCGGTCTCGCCGCTGTTCGCGTCCCAGACCTTGACAAGGCCATCGCCGCCGGCGCTGGCGAACTGCACCCGCTTCGATTTATCGCCTTCTGCGTATTGCTTGAGCCATGCCACCTTTAGAATACTGTTCGAGTGTCCCTCAAAGGTCCTGATACATGCGTAATCTGACAGATTCCATATTTTGATGGTCTTGTCACCAGATCCAGTCAAAACGAGACCCTTCCCTGCTACTGCTCCCTTGTCGCCATGTATAACAGGTGTGTTTCCCGGCGCAAATTTCACTGACCACACTCCTCGCTTGTGGCCTCGGAGTATCCCCTGCACCTCGCCTTCCGCCACAGACCATATCTTCACCGTCTTGTCCTGTGACGCCGACGCGAACAGCTGGCCCGTGGGGTTAACATCAAGCGCATTGATGTCTTTGTCGTGTGCTTTTCTCGTGAAAACAGCCTTCGCCTTCTTTTGCGCTTGGCGAGGAATCTCCCATCTCTTGACCGTCAAATCTTGGGACCCCGTCACCAAGAACGGTGGCGGGTTGTTGAGCGGGTCTTGGTGGGCTGCAGACGATTCTTGAGGAACGGTCTTCGGAAGTCCAACCGCACCCAATGTTTCGGCATGGCCCGTGAAAGTTGCCCAGCAAGTATAGCTGTTGTTCTTGGGATCTATCCGCCACAACCGTGCAGTGTTGTCCTTCGCTCCCGTGGCGATCCAATGCCCAGACCAGTCGACGTCGAGCGTTATGACGATATCATCGTGACCCTTCAGCAGACCAATATCTTGGCCAAAGTAAGTCCGAGCGTCAACGTCTTCGCCGGTCGATTCCGTTACAGATACTAATCGCACCTCCTCCAGATTCGTCGCGAGTGCCATTGCGGAGTGGTCGGGTGATAGGTACGCAAGGTCGATGATCTCGTCGTGGGTGCCGGATATTCTCCTGATCGGCTCAAGCGGCGATAATTCCGGTATCGTGAGTGAGTCGCGCATCGAGGGGATCTGGTAGAGTACGAGTGTATGGTCCGTCTGCACAGTGAGCAGCAAATTTTGTTCGGTGCATAACACAGATCCAACTATTGAATCGGTCTCTGCCTTTGCATCCTGTTCTGTTGTCACCTCCCGGCCCGTGTCTGTCTCCCATAGCCTCACACAACCATTGGCTCCCGCCGTGTAAGTTAACCTGCCATCTTCAAGGAAGCCTGCTGCCTCCATGTTCTCGAATGTCGGTATGATCTTCCTCGCCGTCCATGACTTTGCATCCCACCAGATCATGGTCTTGTCTCGACTGGCTGTCACGAGGGCGTGTTGCGAAGCGGAGTAGTCGAGTCCTTGTACGTCCGAGACATGCGACTCGAGGTCCGCGACGACGGCGCGCTTGTGCAGATCCCATACCCTGACCTTGCCATCTTGGCTTCCCGAGGCCAGGCGGAACCTGATCGTCGCACTGTCCTTGACGTCGTCGGCTGCGTCGCTTCTCCTCTTTGCCTTCTTGCTCTTCTTGCTGGCCGCCTGCTCTTCGCCCAGTCGCCCGGAGGCAATCTCGAAAAAGTGTAGCGCGGACACCAGGACACTAGGTCCCCGGAAGGTATGCGTGACATAGCCGCCGAGTATGTCCCAGACCTTGATGTTACCATCGGCGGCACCGGTTGCGAGGAGCGTCCCGGTGCGGTCGACGGCTAGCACGACGACTGGGGTACCGTGCGGCTTCAATGTTCGGAGGAGGGTCGCCTCTATTGTGTCTTCCTCGTCGGAAAGCTTCAGGGAGTAGATGCGCATAGATAGGGATCGCGAGCAGACGATGAGATGGGAGGCGGATGGTGTCACTAAGATATTGTTAGTCACCATATTGCCTTGTGCAGTCGAAGTGAAGCAGCGTACAGGTCAAGGTTGATATCGATTCGTCATCCTGTAAACGTCTTCAAGTCAGCGTCGTGTACGGTCGATGCAATGCGCAAGAGGCGGGGGAAGGGGGGCACGAACTCCTTCAATTTTCGCATACTGTTTCCCCGTCGCAAGATCCGTCAGGACGGCATCCTCTCCAAGGGTAGTGGCCAAGATTCTGGCGCCATTGTCAAGCGCTACCGATCCGCCCGTGAAAATTGGTTGAATAACACGTTCAGGCTCGAAAGTCGTCTTGAACGGCAGTCTGGTGGCCATGTTGTCAGAGCGCACGACAATTGTTTTGAGAGGGCGAAGCAGAATGTCTAGGGCTCCCGAGAGGTCGAATGCAGTTCAACTTTTTTTGCGGCGATAAGAATAAGGTTATCTTAGCGTAAGCTGTTAAGCAGGGGTCGCCCTGTAGTTTCCCTCGCGGCTCCTAGCCGATTTTCAACGTCAGGCCGTAGGAACCGCCCTGAAGTACCTATGCCTTCATCATCTTTATCATCATTGCATGCAGACAAAATCTATCGACAACCTGACAAGCACGAGTTCTCAAAGATCCAAAAAATTGATATCAGATGGCTGCAAGGTGATCATTACGCCAAAAAAAAATGAATGTCACATAGCTTACGCATTGTCGGATATCCTCTGTCCTTTGCCAAACACCCCCCCCCCTTGTCCTGCACTTGACACACGACGAAGAAATCGACGAACGCCTGGATGACATTCCACGCATAGATTTCACACAGCATGATAGCTTACGTCATGTTGACCTCAAGCAGCTCAATCGAACGTAGTCTTCCCCACGGCAAAATCTCTCATCGGAGGGAACACGATCGCTTAAGGACAGTAGATGATTGAAGTCTACCAATACCGACGTGTTATGAGTGATGCTTGGACCTAATCCGCAGCACTCGATGCTAGTAAATCCCTTGAACAATCCAAAACGTTCTTTAGCAGTTACCAGCCTCCTACTCTGTGCTTTCGAAATTTGTGCTCGATCCTGTCTCGATTCCCTAGTTTGCCCGCTTTTCTTTTTTCTGCACTATAAGTGCACTTTTATTTCTTTTGAATGACCCATCGCCCACTTTTCGCCTAGGTGACTCTCTCTTCTCAATTTCTAGATCGGCGTGTCCTAAAGCGAATACTTGCGCTACGGCGGATCTGTAGTCCCCGCCAAGGCTACCAACGACTTTCGTAATGACTGGACGCCTCAGAGTTCTGACGAAATCTTGCTCGAAAGGTTGGGTATGCTCATTCTCTCGCATATCTTGTAACCGGTCTGCAGAGCGCTCGAACTATCAAGAAGGTCATAGCAAGACGAGTTCCCCTATTAATTAACCCAGTTCTCTACTTTAGAAAGAAGGAGATTCATACTAAAGGGGGTGTCTTGAAAGCTCCGTCACACGATCATCGAGGAATCAGCATGCAAGCTTCCACACACTGAGCGATTCGGCCCAGTCATACTTGTGTCTTCCATCCTTGCCTGTACGTTGCAGTCGTTTGAACTCATCTACTATGTCCAAATGAGGAATCGAGATATAAAGACGAGCTGTTTGCTGCAAACGTCGTCAAGCTTGATGGGCTGAGTGCTGCTAGAGAATGTATCAGCGAGCGCTCTGCGAAATGATCTGGACCACTGTATCAGGACGGCTTTGTGGACGTGATGGACATGTTCATCGTAGACTGAGATGGTGACGATTGGTGCTGGAATCCTACACAGACTTGATCAGCTTTTGTCGGAGAACCTCCTAATGTGGCAGAGACAACGCACTTCAATGGTTTCATGTACTGCATCCTGAAGCGTCAAGCTTCCCGACGACTGGACTTTCAAGCACCAGAGGCTTCCCAGTTTAGGAAGCTAGACACCTCTGAAGTGTCCGCCATCGAGAATTGCTGGATTTGATTGAGTTCATGGCGGCTCCAGTTGTTGGGCCGCGGGCGACATAAGATAGGTCTGCAAGATGTGGAAGTGAGCAATTGGAACAAACCTACCGGACGAAGTCAGAAATTGAAAGAGGATGGCAAAGGCTGACGTTGTGATGTTACTGTTCACGACCGACGGCATGAACAATACGAGCTGCAGAAGCCAACTTTTTTGCAGCAGGGCCGGTAACATCCCATGTAATAGCCTTCATTACGTGCTCCCGGATATTTCCTTTGGGATCGCTGGATCTTTTGGATTATCTAACCGGCCAGAACGACTGTTTGGGATCTTCTTATTTGAGAGCGTGTACTTCGGCGTCACCTTCGGCAAAAGCATCCCCTGCCTGGGCCCTAGAGATGCATTGACCACGGCATACCTAAGTACGTGCTTCGATGGCTGACGAGACTGGTAGGTCCACTCGTTATCGCGACACTGTCTCGAGAGCACCAGTGAGATGCATTGGGTCTGTACGTGTGACTAAAAAGGCTCATGCATGTCCTCGTTCAGTGGATTGTTACCAACATTTCATTTGTCCAAGGACCATACTTCAAATGATGCATTTGACTTCAGCCAATTGCCTTCTTCAGCTAGAATGTAATGCTGCCGGTAAGGGTCCTCTTCGGATTTCAGTCCACGTCTAGGAACCCCCCTTCTGCTTCTTGGCTGGCTTCTCCGCCCTGTCGCCGAGCGTTCTCTTTCTCCTTCGTGTGAGTGCCGGATCCGCATGACGCATAGCAAAAGCCTGGATTGCAGCGTCCTTGAAGTCGTCGTCCAGGTCTGCGACGATTTGCGTGAAGACTTGCCCGGGACAGTTGCTCAGCGCTGTGACGAAAAGATGACCAAAGGGAATGTTGCCCTCTTTGCACATGCGAAAGGAGCCCTGGAGATCTCCCACAACCTTGTTCAGACTCTCCCAATTCCACGATTCGTATCTGTCCAACCACTTCTCAACGGTGGTATGGCACTCAAGATGTCGGTCCAGGGTTTCCTTGGCGATGGATTGGACCTTTGAATTGAGAAAACGGTCTGCCAGCTGCCACAGCTGTAGTACGGTCGCCCACGAGGGGCAGAGCCCTCTTTTGGGACAACCCTTGTTGCAAAGGTTGACATCTCCGATCAAGACCGACTGGTAAAGGACATTAACATACGGACCGAAGACCGCGCAGTCGATGTCGTCCAGGTCGATGGATTGAGTGCTTCCTTCCATAAATGGACCGCTGAGAGCTTTGTCGAAGTATGCGGAGTCTTGGGTCAAGACGTTCTTGTGGACGTAGAATGTGCTTCCTCCTTTCAGCGTGATGGTTACCATGGTCTCTGGCCCACTGTGAGGAGTTAGCATTGAATGGGCATGGCGTATCTTGGATCTTCGGCCTGTCAATCGACGCACCTCAGAGGTCCTTTCACGGCGTCAGGGCCGCCCTCGTTGATTGAGCGGCTTGTGGAAGCCATGATGGCGTTGGCTGCTGATGAGAATCGTCGAATTGGATCCCTGCGGTCGGTACAGGCAATCAATCGGTTGCCACACGCCAAAAAGGTGGACGGTTAAGTACGAAGCATTGAGAAGCGGGGGCTCGGGGGGTGGGGTTGGTTGGAAGCAGGTGATCGTGTTTCGAAACCGACTTCGTTCGAGTCGAATTGGGCTTTTGTGCCTGAACTGAAGGCGAGTGTCACAGAATGACACCTACAAGGCAGGAGGATGGTCTGATTGCAAGCCTGTAATTGTCCACCGGGCGACGCCGCCAGATCAAGCAGCTGTGGAAACATATATAGGTACAGCCAGTGTTTAGTGCACTGGCGATCGCTTTTATTTCTATAGTTATAAGCCCGGCAAGCAACCTAGGAATCTTTTCCTAACTGCGTATAAGGCTAAAACGAACCTTTTTCCACTTTGTTTTTTGATTCTTAAGGGCAAGAACGCCCTATTCTACTCATTTACAACTACGCTTAAAATAGCTAATAATAAGCTTAATGCCTTTGTTAAGTGCACAAACTAATATACCTTCTTAAAATAGTTTTAACACTTAAAAGCGCACTGTTAAATAGCCTAAATCTAGCATTTGATAAATTTAAAAGCGTTAAACATAGCGCTTTATAATTAAAATGAAGAGAACTATTATAATAATTAAGCTAATAATTATAAACTTAGGCGCAAAGCAAGAAACACAAAGAGAAAGAAACGTTGGGAGCGCTTTTCTAAGCAGAAATGCAATATATAAGGATTATAAGATCCAGGCAACTATAAACCTTTTTCTAGCAATTAATTAGATATAGTATATATATACTATCTATAAGAATGCAAGATTAAAAAGGCAAACTTTAATAAAATCTAAATGTAGATTAATAAGATAGTTTAAAAAAAACCTTATTAATGCGCACACTATAAAAATAAAGCTTTAAAAGAACCTATTAATGCAGCAATTTGTTTAAAACCTAAAAGTAGACCTTAGATTAACCAACGCTACAATTAACAATACTATATACTTTTAATATTGCAATTATCTTTAAAAAGCTTAAGATAAGGAAACTAAAGCGTTAACTTAGATTAGGGAATTTAGAGCCGTTTATATCTAGACATAAGCGTATGAAATTCCTAAAATTAAGGGCTTTCTTAGGGCGCAAGATTTTCTTTAAGCAATCTTTGAAAAGCTTGCGCTTAGTTAGAGCAATCAATAGCTTTAGGAACTAGTTAAAAAAGACGCTTTAAGAAAACTAATCAAATTTTTTAATAAGCTTATAAACGCATTCTTAGCCTTTCTCTATTATAACAAATTAAATTATAAATATGGCAGTTAAGGGATCTTTGCTACCCTAGGAGAAAACAACCCTTTTAAAGCGTCTTTCTATTTGCCAGCGCCTAAGATAAGCGGAAATAAGCATTAAAGGAACTAGAACGCTGGTTTAGGGCACTTTTGCCTTTGCCTTCTAAACAAAGAAATAATATATAATTAGCCTTTAATTAAGTATAATATTTTTTATTACGCTTATGCTAAAAAACAAAAAGCTAAAGATAAGTTTAATAAAACACTTAATAATATAACCATTGCTTGAATTAAGACTATCTTATATAAAAACCCTTAATATAAGGCTTTTAAGAAAGATTTTATTAAGCTTAAATAGCTACCCTTAACTAAATTAAGAGGAGAAAACTCTTTAAATAGATAGTTTAAAGCATTTTACCCATCTAATAACATTAAAGCCTAAACTCTTTACTCTTTTTTTTATTTTAAGCTCTAAATAGCTTATTTATATATATAACAATATACTATTTAGTTTGCGCAGTTATTAACCTTAATCTTTTAAACTCAAAAGTGCCTAGTATAAGCATAAGCATTTATTTAACCTTATTTTTAATTTATAAATACCTTCTTTAAAATAATACTATTATTAACAACTATGGTGCTATATACTTAGTCAACTTTATTAACCTGCTTAAGACCGGCTTTTTTAAGCGCTTCTACAGCAATAACATAATTAATGCTAGTATATCAACACTTTCTATTATCAGCTATAAAACAAAGCGTTTTAAAAGAGCTTTAAATAGCAAAGATAAAGAGCAAATGCTAGACTTAATCTTATTAAACGTAGCAATAATCAAAGATTTCTATTTAAATATTGTTTTTAAAGCTCGCTTAACTAATGCAAAAATATAATACTATAGTTTTAATTATACTATGCGCTATAGAATAATAAAAGAAAATGTAATTCTTGCTAAGTTAGTTAAAAAGTTTAATTTAGTTTTCCTTAAATACAAGCTTATTTTATCTTATTTAAAGCTCTAATTTTCTTTTAATAAAATTGTTACACTGCCTACTATAAGCGACTCTAACAGCGTTAATCAACAAAATATACGTATAAGAGACGATTTAAAGCACCTTTAACACCTCTAATCAAGGCACTTAGGACCAAAAGCGCTACAGCTCTTAGTTCTAATAGTTTAAAGCATTAAAATTAATAGAATAAGACGCATAAAATGCAAGTTTTATATAAGTGTTATAATTACCTAGAATATATACTGAGAATTTTTTAAACGAGCAAGCCTAAGACCCTTTTAAAGGATATTATAAAACCTTTTTATTTATAATAAAGCATATAATAAAGCAAAGTATGCGCTTATTTATAAGAATAAGTTTAATAGTAAATTAGCTATAATAAACCTTATAAAAAAGGGTTAGAAATTAGTTTTCTTAGCACTATAGAATTATAAGGCGCATATAAACCGCTATTTTAAACTATAGGTTTATAAAATTTACTAAAATGCCAAAGCTGCCATTATTAAAATAAAGCATATAATAGCATATATAAGATAATATGCAAAAAGCAGGATTAACGTTAAAGTTGCACTATTATGCACTAAAAAGCCTAATAAAGGCGCTAAACAAGCAGAAAAAAGTGCTATTAAAAAGGCTTTAGTTTTGCAACTAAGATTAAAATTACCAATAGAATTATAGCTGGAATTTATGCGCGCTGGGATTTAATTATTTAATAAATGCCTATTGATATATAGAAACAGCTATTTACTAAATTAAGTTTTGCTAGAGTAGTTTAGCTAGCATTTTTAGTAGTATAAGCTAGCGTAAATATATAAGCTATATAAGGATTTATGCTTAGATTAGAGTAATATATACGCTTATAGCTATTATGCCTACGTTCTTAAGGGAAAGCATAAAACAAGCAGTGCAAGATATAATATAAAAACCTAGTCTAAGGCCTATATAAGCTATTTAATTAGCTATATCTTTATAAAGATTTACTGCATATAGATTCCTAAGCTTAGAAAAGTAATAACAACGCGCAACGTTTTCTTTAACAAAACCTAATTTTATACTCTAAGAGAGAAAAAGGCTTAAGATAGCTTTTTTAAAGCTAACTTAAAGGTTATTTTGCCTAAAATTATTAAAACAAAGAAAATCTTTAATTATATTATAATAGCAATAAGCCCGCCGCCATATATTAAGAGCAGTTAAAATAATTAAAATATAGCTTTAAGAAAAGATTTAAATAGTTTATTAAATTAAAACTTAAGGGTAGATAATTAAAATAGCGCATTTAAACTGCTTTTACTAAGTAATTTAAAATAATAGCATATAAGACAAAGACTTTCAACCTTGTTAGATACTTTGGAACGTAATGCTTAGAATATTAGCTCTTTGGAGCGTAACGTTTAAAATACCAGCTCACTTGAAAAAAAGCTTGAAAAGGCTGTTGAAAACATTTATACTGCGCAGAATATGCGCTACCTTGCTACTTAGAGCTAAGGCGCTTTAAACAAGCCAACCTAACTATTATAAAGATTAGAGAAAATTAAGCAAGCTCTAAAGGCAAAGTATATATATATAACCGCTTTTATAAAAGAGGTTAATGAGACATACTAGTTAAATTTTTTAACTACCTTTCTATTTAATTAGCTTAAAAGGCTGGTTTTAAGCGTTAACTATTGCTATTAAACTATATATTGTATATTTAGTATAATAGTAAATAAAGCATTTGCTAAATGCAAGAGAGCCTTATACTCTGTAAAAAAAAAGTTTAAAGCTTTTAAGAGAGACCTTTAAAAACAATATAACCCAATGCACTATATAAACTTTCTGCCAAAACCAAAGAGCTAGAATAACGCTTAAAAGTCCTAACATAAGAAGCACTAGCTTAAAGCTATGTATAAGGAAATGTAAACGCTTTTAAAACTAAGTATTTGGCGCACTTTTAAAAAAAAAGATTAATAGCAATATCTCTTTTTTTAAAATAAGTATATAGGTATAAGCTTAATAAGAACGGCAACGTTACTTTATATAAGGCGCAGATTTATATTAGGGGAGACTTTTAAAAACCTAGTTTAAAAAATATATATATAGCTATACTTGCTGCTTATTCCTTTTATATACTTATAGCTATTGCAGCTTATTTTAACCTTAAAATTAATTTAATAAATATTAAAACTGCGTTTCTAAACGCTTATTATAAAACCTAAACCTTTGTTTTTATAAAACTTCCTGCTAGATTTAAAAAGCCTAAGATGTATAAATAGCTAAAACGCGCTCTATACAAACTAAGAAATTCTTTTTTGCTATAGTATAAAAACCTATTAGCAACACTAATTAAACTAAGCTTTATAGCCTTGCCTAAAAAACTTTACTTATATATAAGCAAAAAATAAGGCATCTTTATCTTTTTTTATATAAATAATATACTTTTAATCTACTTTTAAAATAAGGCAAAAAAAGCATAAAATATCTAAAAAAAGCTATTTAGCAAATATAAGATTACCTTCTTAAGAAACGCTAAATGGTTTTTTAGAATATATATCTAAAAAGATTATTTAAGCTGCATAATCAGCCTAGTATACAATTTTTATATTAATAAAATCATATCTAAGTTTAGTTTTTTAAACAACCTAAAAATTCTCTTATATACTCTTTTAGCCCTTTAAAAGCTCTTAAGATATAAAAGCTAAGTTATAAGGAAAGAAATATATATATATTAATAAAGAATTAAATCTATCTTATATATTGCTATTATAATACGCTTAAATATAGCCTTTATATGCGTATATTTGTTACATTTTTTTATAAACCCTAGTCTAAAATACCTTAAGGCAGCTAACAAAGTAATATAATACCTATTTAAAATAAAGTTTCTAGCTATCTAATATAGCGCTTAGAATAATAAGGCATAAGCTTTGCTTATTATAAAAAACGCCTTATTTATAAACAACTTTAAAGATCAAAAGTTCTTCTAAAGGTATATTATGCTTTTTTTTAATAAACTTATCAACTAGAAAGCCTCTAAGCAAACAACTATTTCAACCTTAATAACCAAAGCAAAAATACTCATCTTTAAGTTAACAGCAAAAGAGACCATAGTACTAAAAAAACTATTTAAAAATATACAACTAAACCTTGCGCAGCTTTAAAATATCTATTTAGACAACCTCCAAACTATAAAGCTTATTATTTCAAACAATCAAAGGCTTATAATAAAACTTAAGCATATTAATATATAAAAAATATAACTAAAGCAAGAGTATTAAAAAAAAAGCTTTAAAGTTATATATCTTGCAATGGATTAAATACCTATAGATAAGCTTATAAAACCTTTAGCATAAGCTTTGTTTAAGTATTTTAAAGCAATAATAAACTTATAAAATGTAAAAAAAGAGTTAGGATTATAAATTATCTGCTAAAATACTATTTACCCAATGTGTTATAAAGGCTAAATGCAGTATAGTTGCAACTTTATAAATTTTTAAAATTAGCTAAATAAACTGCCTATTTTTTTTATTAATATTTATTAAAATACTTTAACGCTTAAGACCGCTAATTTAAACATTTATAACTATAATATCTAAGTATAAAACATATTATTCAAAGCGCTTAAAGCTTAAGAAAAACCTTATTTAAAGCTTTGCCAAGCTTAGCCAAAGTTTTAATACGCTTCTTTTTTTATAAGTTCATATTAAACTAAGCTGCAGAAATACTTTTTTAAGCGCATTTTAGCTTAAAAGCATCTTTTTAAAAAGCTATATTACTGCGCTTAATTTTACGCTTAAAATTATTATAATAATTGCTTTTAAACAGCTTTATTAAGACCTTCTAAGCTATATAAGCCTTTTTTATACAAGTTGCAAAGGCTTTAATATAAGGGTAATTGCATTTAAAAACGCGTTTTCTATATACCTTTTTAATTATATTAGTAATCTTATTCTCTTATATCTAGCGCTACTGCTCTTTAATATAATTATAAGTGTTTAAAAAAGCTAATTGCTTATGTTAAACAAAGTAGGCAATAAGCAAAAAAACCTTAGGAATAGAAACACAAGCACGCAAATTTTCATTATAATAATTATAACACTTAATATAGCGCTTATTATTGGCCTTCTTAAACTTATTAAGGCAGATTCCGTTGCTTTTTTCACTATAAGCGCTTTAAATATAGTTAATATAAGGCATAATATAAGCTATATTAAACGCTAAGCGCTTAGAAAGGTTGGCTAAAAGCTTGTTAATATAATTACAGGTAGTAGTTTTAAATTTCTTAATTATTTTAAAAGAAGAGAGTTTGCTAAAAATAGTATCTTTAGCGCCCTTAGCAGTCTTATTGCTTTTAAAATCATCTATATAAAACTTATTAATTTTTATTTATTATATTTTCTATATTAAAACAACTTACCTTTATTACCCTTATTATTTCTACCACCATTAGCACCAATCTTAGAAAAGTTTTTTATACTGCTATCATTAAGAGAAAAAGCGCTGGAATTATTATCCTAAGCGTCTCTATTACTAACGGCAAGCTTAAAACTATTTTTAATATTATTAAAAACGTTAATAAAAGTTTTGATAAAGTTATTTTAATTGTTTCTATTGCTAAAAACAAATAATAAAAGGTTAACTTTAAGCGCATTAGCATTAGCAATTTTCTTATTATAAATAAGAAAAAATACTTACTAGTGGTGGAAAAAATAAATAAAATACTAAAGGCATTTTATTTAGCGCTTAACTAAGCGTAAATCTTATTATGCTTGCAAGAAAAACGCTTATAAACACTTTTAGTAAACTTTTTTTAATAAACGCATAAATAAGTAAAAGATATTTAAATATCGCTAAAAGGCTAGAAAAGGTTTATAAAACTATTCTTAGGCTTGTTAATTATTGTTAAAAAGCTTAAAAAGACTTAGGCAATGCGTAAGTAAAATTAGTAATAAAAAGTTAAATATAAGGTAAAGGAAAAAAAATTAAGTAAAAGGTAGTTTCTCTATAGTTAACTTATAGCTAGGGGGTATATAGAAACCATGCACTTATAACTTTAACCCTGCTAAAACTAGCATTATAAACGGCGTTTTAGAAGCTTATAAATAAAGCATACCTTTTAACTTTATATATATATACTTTATAAAATAACATTAATTTATGTTTTAAACGGTTTATTTAGACCTTGCTTTTCTTTTCTAATAAGCCTTATAGTTTATTTTTACAGTTATGCGCCCTTAGTGTACCCACTCTTCCCCTGGGCTATAATACAACCTAGTGCTAGCTGAATATACTGCGCTGCTTACCTAATGAGCCCAATCTGGAAAAACAACGCACTATCGTTAACACTTTGCACAAAACGCACAGAGAGGTCACGAGTTTGATTGCATTTTATCTAGCTCTGAGGACTCTGCCTAAAATGGGGGGTGTGTGGAAACATATATAGGTACAGCCAGTGTTTAGTGCACTGGCGATCGCTTTTGTTTCTACAGCAGCAGCCTACAAAGTCGCACCGTTGCTTGAATTGTAGGGCACTTACCTGTAGACTTGACCACATGCTTACTTAATCCTCGAATGGCATCTTCCTCCTCAAGTACGTACAAGGACAAGCAAATTTCTGTTTGTACACTTTGCAACCTGTTTTCAAGAATCCAAGGGAAGGCTGAAGAGGCCTAGGTTCTGTGACAAATTTCCCGATCAAATCTTGCAGCAATCTAATCCAGGGACTTCACCATTCAATTTTGTATCCGCCCTTCTCTTCCCGTTTTGAACCTTTTCTTCCTCCTTCGTTCCTTGCCTGGGTACGTCAAGCAGTAACTTATTGTTTACATACAAGGAAGGTCGAGAATCGTTGACAATCTTGATGTGTTTTGGTTCTGCCTGACCCCTGTCCCTTTTAAGTCACTGTCGTTGTTGACCATTCTCAGATTTATACGATTGCATGTTGGAAATCTTTTGTTGTTGTGTGGACAAGCTTGCAACTTAGGGCAAGGACCTCGGTACTTAAGTACCTAGACTCATCGCCTATCACTGGCTTCATCAACATTGAGACTTCCATCAAATTCCAAATTTCATCAGCGCTGGGTAATTTCTCTAAGGCATCTGTAAACATCCATAATCATGACATCTGGAGGCTTCCAAGGTTGTTACTACAATGCCCGTACGCCCTTGCGGTGTATTTCACCAATGTCCAGAAATGTGAGCTAACGACTCAGAACATTAAGCCAGGGCAATACGGAATTTGCCCCTCGGAAGTACAAATCCCGGAAGCAAAAGCATGGCACATGATCAATTTCCAGGGACGGGAAATAGCAGGGCGTTGCGTTTGGCGCAACTATTTCCGAATACGGTGCCGTCGAAATTGCCACAGATCCCACAGACTCATCAATACCTAGGCAGCCACGTTACTCATTGGCTACCAATATGTACTATATACGTTCTCAGTGCTGTTGATCTGGTTACATACATGTACATATCTTTGCAAAGAGGCTAACAGACGCAGCATAGCAAAATGCTACAACTTCGAAGTTCTCAGGGTTGCCCAATCAATCCTTCTCTGCGGTAAAGATCGTTCCACGGGCCGCCCTGGTCCAAAATATACAGCATTTCGCTCCTTCTATGTCTCCAAGGCGCCTGTGCCATTGAAGCCAACTCATTTTATGTTACCAATCCTATTATGTGCTCCAGCTTCATGAACCTGTCTTGAGCCACTTCGCTACAACGTAGGCCTAAGACCAATTTCTAAGGTTCGAGAAGTTATGGTCAGTGACGTTGGTAAGGAAACTGTTGCGAGAGTGCAAAAGACGATCGCCTATGCGCTGCACAGGCTGAACCCCTATATACCTCGTCACAGAAACTCAATTTCCAATTGGCATCAACTATTTGATGAGCTGAGCTCGAGCTTTGGGAGGGCTGGGAGCTAGCACAAAAGCTTGGCCCACGGCATGTCCTCGATGCGGAGAGTAGCGCTGCATTTTTTAGTGTAAGTAGTACAGCTACGAGCTAGCCGAGGCCGACCTATGAGAAGAGGCCCCGAGACCACCGAAGGTTAGACATAAAGAAGATCTACATCATGACAGCGCCTTGCGCCACCGACATCCGGCAAGCTCTGTATCCGGAGGTTGACAACGAACAAAGGATACCCTGGATGTCAACGGTTCCGGCGCCAGTGGGCGTCAACAACCGTGCTAGTCTTCTGTTTACATGTCAGGAACGCCGTATCGACCGGGATTTGCGGCTGCCGTGAGGTCACGAGGCCCGAATACGACTGGCTAGGTAAGATGAGCAGACCCTGCGCGCATTCCAGAGACGGCTGGAATGCTGAAGTTGCCAGTGAGAACCTGATGAGCCATGTGGCTTGGTACGAGTGATTGTATGATGAACAAACGCTCAACGGCTATTCGTGGGCCGGAATCATCACAAGATGCCGTGTGCGTAGTTTTTCTTATAATCGGGCAGTGCCCAACTCTACAAACGCCTCGTTCTCACTTTGTCGTTCGTCCGTTGGAATCGCTGTACCGTCTGAAAATCATCGTCGCGACTTTCACTCACAGCTTTGCTCCTTGTTAAGTGGTATTCATCAATATGTTGTCAATCAGATCAATCTTGGCCTTGACGGCTGCCACTGTTGCGTATGCCCAGCGGCCGAACGATACATCGATCTGCGATTACTACACGACAGCATTACTGAAGAACAACACTGCCGAGAACCAGTACACTGTCCTCACTTTGGTAGTAAATACCGCCGTGATCGGAAACTGTAAGTGTCGACCCAAGCAATAATGGTTCCTAGACAGAGAACAGCATTGTCTGACCATTCTCATAGACACCACTCCCAACGTGGGCGTCTCGGTTCCGGGCATTCTTGCCCCAGGAATGTACAATGGCACCGAAGTGAACCTTCTGCCGTACTTCAACGGCGAGTTGGCCTCGTCCAATCGCGGCGGCTCGGAGGGAGTGTCCATCAACTTCCTCGACGGCGGCGGCGCAGACCCGATCAAGATGAACATGCCGGCCAACGACGACACCTCCAACCAGTACTTCCTCCTCACCCACCTGTACCAGTTCTTCGGCTCGCTCCTGGGCTGCTCGCAATACTCCATGCCCGGCTTCCCCGCGTACGACGGCTTCCCGTCCATGTACGAGGTCCACAAGTTCATGGACCTGGACGTCAACGAGCTGGGCTACTTCATCCAGCAGGTCGCCCTGTCCGCCGAGTCCTTCGGCGTCGCGGACTCGGACCTCACGGCCGTGGGGACTGCGCTCAACACGCTCTTCGGGTACAGGTGCGCACCAAACGCGACGGCCATCGCCGCCCAGGGCCCGCAGCAGCAGTCCATCTGCATCGCGGACGACTGCCCGCTGGCGCCGTCGGCCGTGTGCGACCAGTACGAGGCCGCGGTCGAGCCTCAGAACGCGACGTCCACGGCGTCCTCGCCGTCGTCGACTGCCACCACGGTGACGGTCAACTCTGGAAGCTTTGCCGCGGTGAATGTCGGTGGCCTCATCGCGGGTGCACTTGCGGCGCTGTTCATCTGAGCCAAGCCGTCCCCCAGAGACCTGCTTTTCTCATGATTGTCGATACCAAAGGATACGAGCTATAATTTCAGAGAGGAACAAGGCAAGGGGTCTATATTTTGTAACAAGTCAGGCTGTATCAAAGATGCATACCCTAGCATATTTTGCAATTACGTACTCCTTCGCCACAAGCTACCCTAGGGTGATTGCAATCGTGGCTCTGATATCACGCCCGGGAGATGGATGTCCTCTCGTCCTGGTCTGGTATTTCAGATCGAACTCGGCAGCGTCATCTGCAAGCACCATATGCAGTGGGATTTCGGGGTTCCCAGCAGTCCCATTAATCATCCGCAAGTAGAACTAACTACCTTGAATGCAAAGATTGATTAAATGCAATTGCGGTCGAGAACACTTGTGACGGGTCGTCTGGGTCTCAAGTGGTCGTAGGAAATCTCGACAGTCTACTTCCTGACCCAGGTCAAGCATCATCAGGCAAGCAATGCCGGCCCCCTTTCGCAGGAAGCGAAGAACTTCATCATTGCCTTAAAACTACAGATTTTCGGGTCTCAATCGTTGCCACCGCCGGCGCCTGGGCCGCATCCTGAATTTCTCATCGCTTCCAAGGTTCGTTCAAGTCACCGTCCAAGTAACAGAGAACAACAATGAAGTAATGCTGCTTCTCCCTACCTCTTTTGGAGAATCCTCTCTCCGTAGCGGCCCCGCCCGGGGACTGAGTCGATTGTTTCCGGGGAGGATATGCCCATGTCCTGCCTGCAGGAAAGCTGCCTTGTAGATGAGCCCTAAGCCCCTGAATATCCACGTACTTGTTGTAATTCCTCGTCCAGGAGGCTCTCCATGCGATCACCAACACTAGGGAGTCAGAAGCTTGGCTTACGCTCTAGCGGAGACACTGGATTGGTCATTGCCAGGAGCGAGTCAAGCTGTGTTAGATTGGGTCGACCGTGGAGACACGCAGCTCAGGGTTCGAACCGTATCCGGCATTGAATGGCTTCTGATCGTCACTTCAGACGTCATGATTGCCTTTGCAAGTCTTGAGAGCCACAGCTTCGAACCTTGAGGGAACAAGGCAATTGTCGAGATTCGGCCGCGATACCTCGATGACAGCTTGAGCGGCCCGGCCCGAAGAAGAATCACAGACACAAATGTATTAGTACCTAGGGTATCCGTCAACACTGAAGGTCTTCAAGCCATACAGTCGAGGAACCCGTAGACGATCAAAGATTGCTCAAAGTCTCAGTGTCAAAAGAAGAACAATTCTCTGAAACCGGCCTCATGCTCCAATCACTATCCTTGACGTTAAGAGGTGATCTGCTCTAATGAACACGCAGCCAGCAACGTATCTCAGGACAAGCAGTAGGACAGCAAATGTACGCGACGCAGCGGGCCTTCAGCCTAAGTACACATTTTGCCCATGTTCAAAGTACCTAGGTAAACTTCGGAACTCCTAGATTGGACCTCACCCGTTGAGACACCTTCCTCCAAGTATCAGAGCGTCAACTGCCGTTGTTTGAAAGGCACAGAGGTGATCAATTTCCAGAACATGCTCTGCGAGCTCTTTCGTAGCACGCATAATGAACGTAATGACGTAAAAATGATCACGGTCAAAAGAATCAGAGCTCCTGCAAACCCAGCTCAACTGCGGGCCACGCAACTGATCCGTGGTTGAACAAGGCGCTCAAAAAACCCCAATTCACATCTCTCACGGAAAGACCATCAGTATTGTCGTCTACGAGCGTGTGCCTAACATCTGCGTCCAATCCCCCGCCCTCTCGCTCGCCACCGTCCACTGCTTATTGACCGTGATCTCCCCGCCGCCGCCCTCGCCCGTCGCCTTGAGCCCCCACAGGCTATCACCCGTGTCCGACTCCCTCGGCGGCGCGGTGCTGCCTCCCGACGACGACGACGACGACGACGACGACGACGACGGGCCCGCGGCCTTGGCCGTGTGCCAGACCCCGTCCGCGCGCAGCCGCAGCCTTCTGGCCTGTTCGGGGTCGTACTGCTGCGTCCGCAGCTCGTTGGCCGCGGCCGCGGCCCTCGGCGCCCCCGTCCGCCGGCGGCAGCGGCGCCTGCACGGCGCCAGGAGGGGATTGTACAGGGGGAAGCACGCGAGCGAGACGGCCAGGCTCGGTTCGAGGGCGGTGAAGTAGTTCGGGATGACCAGCGTCATAGTCAGGTCCGTCCAGTCCATCTCGAGCATGAACGGGAGACGAATGATGCTGATGATGCATGTGCTGTAGAGAAACCGCCCCCCCCCCCCCGGGATTAGTATATACACTACGCAGGCAGAGGCAAGGACAGACATGGAGGGCGAAGAACTGGACTCACACAAATCCCAGGCTAAACACGACGATCAAGCCTATCTTGCTGTCTCTAGGCAGCCGGAGTTGATATAGATGCGGCAGTGGTAGGAATACCACCGTGAAATCAGTGAAGAGGTTGAGGAGTCCACTGACGAAGTAAAATATCACCTGATTTCCACAATCGCCGGGCATAATCGTCCAGTTTGCCTCAATTGGACGGCAAATCAGGAGCGCACCCAGCACTGTTACGGCGAGCCACACGATGGTCAGGATGATGGTGGCCCTCGTCGCAGTGACCATGTACGAGTCGCGGAAAAGCTTCATATAGAGCAGCAAGACGGATAACTTGGACAGACTCATACTGACCGCCCATAGTATCTCAAATGAGAAAATAACCTTCATCAAGCTCCTGATGGGGCCGGAGCCGTACTTGCTCACTATCTCCGCCTGGTGTGCGTATCCTGTTCCGCCGTAAACAATGCCTGAGATTGTAGCCACTTGATATCCGATCTGTAAAAAAGGTCAGAGGGACAGGTCACCAGTCCATAAACAGTAAATCAAGAGACAAGAGTAGGGCGTTTCGGTAGGCCTTCAAATATCACAGTCACTAGATATTTTGAGGAGGGGAGGCTCATAGTGACGAGTGGCCGGAAGCCCCGGAAGTCACGTACAGCGAAAACAGCTGCGACTGTTGCCATGTAGTCGCTAGCAGACAAGGACCGTCGCGCAAGCCAGTGTGAAAGCATCCGGAGAGCAATGGCGACGATAGGGAGGATACTGAGGATAACCGCCAAGGCGAAAAGGGCCCTCTGTTGTGCAGCGACTATCGGGAACGTAAAGGTCATGTTGGACGGTTTGAGGCCGGGGTGGCACTCAGGGCGCCCTGGCACGTCAGGAACGTGGTGATGGTCTGTCGCGGTATCGGAGGGGCGCCTCTTGTGAACGAGACCGCGTAGCCATTGGACGCGCTCCAAAACGATTGCTCAACCGAGACTGCATCGACGACCTTGTACATAAAAGAGGGTTGCACTCTGAAATTTCTGTGTGCGACAACCGAGGGGGGACAGACGGTGTAAGTGTAGAGCAAGAGGAACCTTCGATTGACGCGGCCCATTATTGCAAACGAGTCAATAAAACCTTCCAGACGGGCGAGCGAGTGCGACAGCACCAATCGCTTCCACAAGAGGTTAGGATGGTGGAGTTTGGCGAGCAGGGCACGGATCTTGCAGGGAATATCACAAGATTCGCGTATGCCAGGCCGCAACTTTGCGAGAGCAATGCCTATCTCGTCTGCTCGCCCAAGCCACAATGGCTGGCAGACAGCCAAGAGCCGCCGCTTCCGCCAAGGTCTCCCACAGCCTTGTAGTACTATAGTAATTCCGGACGGGCCGCCGTACTCCGAAGATCGTCCCTGAATGTTATAGTTCGCCCAACGACGATCTGTGCTGAGCAAGTGAGCGTCACTGGTGGGAGGATGGGGATTCTTCTGGAATCCACAGACACACAGGTGACAGACGCAACACGGCGACGGAGGCACCATTACCAAGGGCACAAAGTACTGAAGCGGGAAATGACAGAAGACGTCGTGGAATATTGAGCCGCATGGCCCATGTCTCGCTCGAAATCCAATAAGGTATCCTCCCTCAGCGCTGTGTAAATGCAAGCCCCAACGACTCCCCACGGTTCTTGGTCTTCACCTCTCGGACATGTCAGCCTGCGAGGTGCCAGAAATACTGGGCGGCTATCGCAATGCTCGTATGGTCCGAGCCCAAGGCGCCGTCCTGCTGGCGGACACAAAGAGGCCCAAAGCTGTGTCATGTCGAGCATAGCCAGCTCAACAAGCCGCACAGGGGCCCTTACTTCTCTGCGACAGACCCATGATTCACCGACCCAGAATAGGGACCTTTCCCATCTGTGTTCACCTCACCCAGTCAGCAAGATGTCAGAGCGATCGACATTCCGGAGATGGGGTTCGGGGGGGGGGGGGCTCGTTCGAATCCATACCAAGACCGGGAGCGTTCGGTGGCATGTACGGCACCACCCGTCCTCTCGAGAGGCAGCAGAAGCAGATCGCAGCAGGCAGCGCGAGGATCAACGCCATGGCGACGGGGAAGAAGACGACGTAGAATGTGAACTTGGGCGAAAAACCATCGTACGTCCGCCAGTTCGTCGTCATGGCGTCGGCTGCTACCGCGGAGTCGGACATCTTGGGCCAATGGTAAGTTGCCGAGGGACTGTGGTGGCTGGCCGGGTCGAGTCAGTCGATGGAGCGCTTTCGTCTGCGAGTGCGAGCCGTCGAATCAATGTCGCGACGGTGAACGTGATGATGGAGAAGGGCAAGTGATCAACACTGTCCGTCGGGTTCCGTTGAAGTGAAGAAGTCCGGGTATCTAGCGAGCAAAAGTAAAATGTTGATGTGAAGACGGAGGACGAACTGACGAAGCTGTTCAAGAGGGAGCCATGCGCAAGCGGGATCGAGAATCACCCTACGGCCCAGCAGGGCCTCCTTCAATTCAGGCGGTGCATGTGGTCCCTGAATAAGATCCGATAAACTGGGCTTACACCACACCGTGGACGAAAGACGCCCCCCAAACGAGGAGCGAAAATGTCGTATAAATCTTTAATGATTGGCTATTTCTCAACCCAACAGCATGGCACGCCTGTGGGCGGAGGGGCCGGATAGCCGAGCTGGCAATTTAAAACCACACCATCGCGCGTAAAAATGGGTCGTTGAGCCGGGGTGCCTTCGTTTCAGAAAGTGCTGGCAGGCTGCAGGAGGAATGGCTGATTGAGAGGCAATCTATAAAACCAACAACAGCACATGTCGTGCTCTCATGATATGATTTCTTTTTGGGCGTCATGCTGGATTGCGAACCCGCCAAGACAGTAGGCGCAAGACTGGACGAACATCATGGCGAAGATCGATCATTGTTTCCTTGTTTCCGCGCCACTAGGTCGTCCTTGTCAGGTCGCCGAGATCCACTGCAAAATGAGACGAGCCCCTGAGTCGATTGGGGGCGATACTGTCTTATCAGTACACATGATACCACAGTAGATAGATGCCTTGCTAGCCAGAGGACAATGAAGCGCGGTGGCGGCCGCTGTCCTCGGCAGGATGGAGAGAACGAGCGAGGAGTCTGGCGCTCATCGCTTTTGATGATGATTTTTTCTTCTTCTTCTTCGCTTCGCCTATGCTATGCCTCCGTCCGACCTGCCCAGTAAAGAGCCATCGAACGCGACCAATCGTTTTTTCTTTTTGGATGTTGTATGTAAAGCCCGACCCAGTGCTTCGATCCCCTAGACGCTGTTCAGGAAATCCCACAGCGCCTCTTTGTCCACATACTCGTGGTGAATGATATTCACCAGCCACAGCTCCCCCTTGAGCCTCTCCAGCGCCTTCTCGCTCTCCGAGCCTTTGCCGTACACCTGCGCCCACTCGCCCCAGATGCCAAAGGCCTCCTCCGCCCACGCCCGAAAGCTGACCTCCTCGATGATGGTCGGCGTGATGATCTCCTTGCCGGGGAACACGCCCCACGTGACGGCGTTGGTGCCGGCCTCCTTGAGCTCGAGGTCCAGCCCGCCGCTCGAGTCCGACGAGACGAAGTCGCCCTCGGCGTTGGCCGCATAGAACCACACGCGGTCCTTCATCTCCGGCGCGGTCAGCCCCTCGTGCAGGCGCTTCCAGTCGCTTGCCGGCGTGAAGAACTCGACGAAGGCCTTCTGGAAGACAAAGCCGTTTGCCGGGCCCCAGCCGAACGTCGGGTTGCTGGACGGCAGGCCGTTGACTGCAGGCTGTGAGGCCACTGTCCACCACCCGCGAGAGTTCAGCGCGAGCAGCTGATCTTTGATGGTCCCCGTCTCAGCGTTGAATTCTTCCTCGCTCCAAGGTATGGCCGATAGTTCACCCTGCAGGTGCTTGATGAAGAGCTTGTTGATGTCGTCCGGTGTCTTTGGCTCGCCCCAAAGCGTCTTGGCTTGTGTGACGCTCATGTGCAGACTGACGCCGTAACCGTCGATTTCGCCGTAGGCTGGCGACCGCGCATCGCCCCACCGGCCGTTGGGGAAGTCATCCCATGTTGCCTCCCGGCCCAGCACGCCCTCGCCCTCGGAAATTGCCAGCGTGTTAGCTCGGCTCTGGACGGGCTCGTAGGGTCGCGACGCCTCCAGTTGAGTTGCCTCGTACTCGGGATTCGAGGGCGGGCGCTCGCCCGAGATGATGACACGGTTGCGTGGCTCAGAGGAGTGGTGTGACTGTCTGCGCGACGGATGGCCGCCGGGGACCGGGTGGTCTTGTGAGTGATTTGAGCCTGACCCGTTGACGGCAATCTTGGGGATCGTGGTCAGGAGGTCGTCGACGGCTGCCTCGTTGTCTTCGGAGTCGGGCGGTATCAAGTTTGTGCGCTCGAGTATGAATGAGACGGCCTTTTCAAGGTTGAGCGTGTAGAAATGAAAGCCCTTGGGCCCTGGTGTCCTGCTCTTGATTTCGCGGACCTGCTCGACCAGCTCGCTGAGAATGTCAACACCCACCTGCTTGACCTTCTCGTCATCCTTCTTGACCTCATCCAGCCGCGCCATCAGGTCGTCGGGTATCCTCGCGTGGCTCAGCTTGGTCGTCCGTTTGATCATCTGGTAGTTCTGGATGGGCATGAGGCCCGGAATGATAATGATATCCTTGAACGCGCCACTGGGATGCTCCCGTAGAGTCGTCTCAAACCTTTCGTAGGCCTTGATATCGAAGAAGAGCTGGGTCATGATGAAGTCCGCGCCAGCCTGGGTCTTCTCGACGAGCGAGGGCAGGTCGTGGTCCATGCTCTGACCCAAGGGATGGCTCTCGTCCGCGTGACCTTCCGGATACGCAGCAACGCCAATACAAAAGTAGTCGCCGTGGTTCCTCCTTATGTACCTGACCAAGTCAGCGGCCCAGTTGAACTCTTCAGACCCGTCCAGGTCGGCCTCCTCGTTCTCGTCCTTGTACTCGGCCCGCCGAGGCGGGTCTCCTCGCAGCGCCAGTATGTTCCTGATGCCCAGCACCTTGGCGTCCTCGAGCGCCTTGTCGATCTGACGCCGGCTCATGTTGGTGCAGGTCAGGTGCAGACAGGTGGTCAGGCCCAGCTCGCGCTGGCAGATCTCGGCGAGCTCGAGGGACTTGTCCTCGGTGGTGCCGCCGGCGCCCCAGGTGACGTTGACGAAGGCGGGCTTGAGCGCGCGGGCCATGCGCTCGAGACGCGACCGCAGGTTGGCGAAGCCCATGGCCGTCTTGGGAGGAAAGAACTCGAGCGAGAAGTAGTTGGCATCGGGCGGCAGAGCCGCGATCTTGTCGGTGATCTTGTCCATCTCGAATGGACTGCGGCGGTAGGCCTGAATTCGACAGTGACAAGTCAGAGCGCAATACTCGAGAAGACTGACACCTCAGTCGCGTGGACCGTAGTCGCGGGGGTGGATAAGTCGTGCGAGCGTCACAGGTTCAAATGCCCACAGCCCGCCCAGGTCGAAGGGGTGTGTTTGGTATTTAGAAGGAGGTGGGGTGGCTTTGGGGATCGCGCACGGTCAAGCGCGTTGGTGGGGTCGACGGTCAATGGCAGATATTCGCGGAGTCGACCTGCTTCTCAAGAAGCAGCTAGATAGAAGCGGGAGGGGTAGGTCCACGACACGGCACGGCACAACACTGTACGAGGAGGCAGGTTTCTGCTATGATCAGATCCCGTTTGGGCAATTATCGCTGTGCTAAGTCATGAATTCTGCCGCCCCGCCGTCCCGCGATGTCGGAAAGGAAGTGGGGGGCAAATTTCTTTGCGAATCCAGGCTTGAGGATTATCAATGAGCCGGTCGAATTTCATTAAACACCACCAGTTAAGGTGGCGCTTGGTGAGTTTGATAACTCGCCTTCAGGACTAGAGCATGAGTATACATACATTCACATGTACCAGAGATGATGTGATGGAGCGCATCACGGCAGTTCAAGTATAAACTTCACTACTGCATTTGTATGACGACATTTCACCTGTGCTGTATTCTATGTCCGGACGTCTACAAAAGACAAGACTGACACACCTGCACACTCGCGAAACTGGATCGACCTCGAAGAATAATATGTACCAGATACACCTCAAAAGGGTCTGACTAGGGTCGGAAAAGACTGCCGGCAATTAGCCTCCACCTCGAAGGTAGAGAGGAAAGCGGATTTTGTGCGCGAGACGGTGCTCCTGCTCAGACAAAGTGTGTTTGGTTGCCAAAATATGCTTGTCGTCAAGCTCAACCACGTCAGCCTCGACAGACGAGGCAAGACAGGCTGAGCGCTCAGCTTACCAGATGATAATTCATACATCACGACAGGTTGCTCAGAGAAATGGAGGAAGACCAGAACTCACGCTTCGCCAATAATTGCTTCTTTGCGGCCTGAGCGTAGATAGATACAAGTACAGGTACGATGGAAGATGCAGTAGACGCGAGAATTGTGCGTGTCTTCAGGTCGTCATCGGTTCCTGGGAATGCCACGCAGATTTGGGGCCCTCGTGATGACGGTTTTAAGACACTCTTTTCGTTCTCGACCACGGATTCGGAACTGCCAGTAATGTGGAGGTGTTTGCAATGCTGGCCGTGATATGAGTATGTGGTCTGGTGTTTTGTGAAAGGGAGAGAAGAGCCAGGTTCGCATCTGCCGCGCCATGGGAAATTTTGAGCTAGCCCTGATTCTGCCGCCTGGGTGGCCTTGACCGCCTCTCTTATCGCTTGCTTATCGGGGGACACTGGGAAGTCGACCCCTGCCAAAGGGCGGCTTCCTCCCGGGCAGAGCCGCCGACCTCACAATCTGGACTTCTCCCCATTTGCACTTCACCTCTGCCAACATTGCACCAGCTCGTCGCACAACACCTACGCCACCTTCGAGTCTCACCAGACCATCACGCAGCCGCACAAGCCCTAGCGCACAGCCAGCGACCTAACAAGATCAGCCGGACACAACACATCACCACATTCTGTCACCAACTCTCCTTACCACGCAACAGCCCCTCCTCCTTCCGGGTCCTCAGCCGTGACTTTCACGACCCGCTTTCAAGATGTCCGAACGCAAAGTGCTCAGCAAGTACTACCCACCCGACTTCGACCCACGGCAGCTCACGCGCAAGAAGGGCCCCAAGCCCGCCGGCCCGCGCGTGCAGACGGTGCGGCTGATGGCGCCCTTCAGCATGAAGTGCACCTCGTGCGGCGAGTACATCTACAAGGGCCGCAAGTTCAACGCGCGCAAGGAGACGCCCGAGGCCGAGCGGTACCTGGGCATCCAGATCTACCGCTTCTACATCCGGTGCACGCGGTGCTCCTCCGAGATCACCTTCAAGACGGACCCCAAGAACCAGGACTACACGTGCGAGCGCGGCGCCAAGCGCAGCACCGAGCCCTGGCGCCGGGGGCTCGCGGCGGACGGCGGCGGCGAGGACGAGACGGACGAGCAGCGCCTCGACCGCCTCGAGCGCGAGGAGGAGGAGCGCAACGCCATGGAGGAGCTCGAGGCCAAGACCGTCGACGCGAAGCGGGAGATGGCCGTCGCCGACGCGCTGGACGAGATCCGGACGCGGAACGCGCGGCTGGAGAGGGCGCACGGCGACGGCGCCCTGGGGCCCGAGGCCGTCGTGAGGGACGAGCAGAGGACGAAGGAGGACGAGGAGGACGCAGCGGCGTGGGCCAGGGCGCAGGGCCTCCTCGAGGAGGCGGTCGGGGAGGAGGTGATTGAGGAGGTGGACGAGGGGACCACGCCGTCGAGTAGCGGTGGGTCGATGCCGCCCCCGCCGCCGCCGAGGAGGAAGGCGGAGGAGACGCCGCCGCCTGTCTCTGCTACCGTCAAGAGGAAAGCGGACGAGGATGCTCCAGCGCCCACTTTCAAGCGCCAAGTCAAGAAAAAGAAAGAGGTTCTGCTGCCAGGGATCAAAAAGAAAGCCTAAGCAAGCAAGACACAGTACAGAGTACAAGTTTCCTAGCCCATGCGGGTGTTCCGCGTTTCGCTGGTCCACTGTGACAGGCAGTCGTCCCACTTCATCTGTCCAATGATCAAACCCCAAAGCTGACTGACTCTTGTCGAACTCTAGAAACAGGAAGTCGGCATGCTCCGGTCAGAAGTGTTTCGGAGTCGAGTAGATTGTTGAGTGCACAAAATCTTACCTTTCGACCAAAACCTCAGGCCAAAGTCCAGGTATCGAGATACATCCCGGACCGCATTAAAAAGGACAACATGCGATGGAAGCCTCCTAGGGGTGTGCTTGTGTCTATCTTGTGTGTGGGGGTGGGGAGTGAGCGACCTTGGCTGGCACAGACGATCTCACCCTCAACCGAAAATTCCCGCTCTTTGCAACCTCCCCACGTCCGAGAGTCGCAGGTTACCAGTGAGCCCTTCGAGCAGCCAGCCTCACTCGCGCGAAGCGGACATCTTGCTGTCGGGATCATTCCCAGCGGGCCCACATCAGGATCGTCGTCTCTCACCATCACGCCGTTCTAGCTGTCGGCGAACGGCCCTGTGGTGCAAGGGAAGGTTCCGCAGACAGTTCGCCCTGTATCTAGGGTACGTACACAAGGCCACGGTGCGCTGGAAATCAAGCACTCGGCGACCTATGACGTGTTCTGACTCTTCAGATTTGAGGTAAATCCTGATTTCGCAACTTTCCTCACAACTCTGGAGCTGCAGAAGTATCAAGATTTCCAAATTGAACATGCCGATACTGTGCATACGCGACTACGACAGTTGTAGAGCTTCGTAGATAAGACCTGTGGCATCGGATGTAAGGTCCATTCACATTATTCCTGTTGGACCTGTGAGTTGGCGACAGATGGCTTTGTAAATTTTCGACGAACGCTAGATTCTGATTGTAGCACGACGGGCTGCGGTGGCGGAAACCCTGGCGTGTTTACCTTTGTCGACTGCAAAATTTTCAAGTACATTATTCCAATCACATCATGATGCACGGCTGCACAAATGAAACATAAAATAAGGATGGACCAAAAATCCATTGAGGTTGAATTGTTCACGGACGTCTATATCCTGAATCCGGTATCGTGTGTGCGCCGAATGCTATGCTGAACCTATAACTCCTGGTACATAGTGTACATGTGCACAATGTCACAAATGCGCTGGCTACCTCCACCGTGAACACCCCAACATCCACAACACCATCAACATTGGCGTTTTGTGACATACTGATCGCACGAAACAATGTTTGACCTTTGGAGTTTATTGATGCTTCGGCAGTTTCCAGTGTGTGGTATGATGCAGGGCGGGCTGGCTACCCAGCATTATAGTGTGCTTTGGTTGCTGGCTCTCCATGGTCGACAATCCGCAAAAGCCGATCGATATATCTCTGAGTCACCAATAACCGCCAGAGTTCATTTAAAAGTCGTTTATCTCGTGAGGTTTGCCGTAAAATCCGTTAAGCTCTAGGGATAGTCGTCGGGGCTCGAGTTTGAGCTACCGTTGACACCGTTGGGCATTGAAGGCGTACCACGCGAACCACTGTTTCGTGATCGGCGATCTTGAACCCGAGACATGGCCTCCAATTGTCTTTTGGTGTGTTGGTGCATGATTCTCATGTACGAGCCAATGTCTGACGGAGGTGGTGGGGAGTTTTGGAGGTTAATGGTGAAGGAATCCTGATTTGAAGACATGTTGTCGGCGAAAAGAGGCATATAGGGTCTTGCGGGTGAACGAAAACTTCGTTGTTCTTGAGTTGAAGATGACTGAGTCAGATCTGCAGAAGATGAAGATGGGAGGAAAGCTTTGTTGTATGCTGAAGGTGGTGAGGTATGGCTGATGAGTGAAAAGTTGGACCGAGATGGGAAAGTTCTGGGATCGCTGGGTCTTTATAAACAAAGTGGTAGTGTGAACCTGCTCCTCCTGCTGCAGGAAAGACAAGGCAGATACGGGTAGAGACCTGGGAAAAACCTTGTGTGGCAGACAGAGACGTCAGGACCCTGAGAAAACCCTTGGGAAGGCGGCCCATTACAGAATGGTGTGGTGGGAACATTAGCGCAGCTGGTCCCCCCGTCACCCGCGCTGGACTGCTGCAATCTGTCCGTGGGGATCAACACCTCTGTTCGCCGTATGCGTCAGGCTGCCTAACGCATGGCCGCCGAAAAATGGCGTAACAGAGCGGCGGATGGGATGGTGATCGCCACAGCATGCAGGGCTGTGTGATGTAGCCAGTGCCCGCTCTTGGCTCGGACTGGTCGATGGGGTTGCAAAGCGCATGGGCGACCACGATCTTGCAGGGAACACTATAACAGCAGAGGGGTCTGATGTACGGAGTAGACCAGCCCAAGGCGGAAAGACCCTGCAGATCAGTGACGGCCTTGAAATCATGGCCTATGTCACTTCGCTGGTCTCAGCTCTCCCGTGTCCCCCATCAGCGAGCCTCAGGTCCCGGGGGTCCAAGGGGTCCAACAATGGAGAGATTGTTGTCTGACGCCAGAAGAATGTGACGCTTGTCCGCGTACAGACTGTCGAGGGAATCTCGAAAAAAGATATGCTGACGGCTCGTGCGATAGCCCCTGCCGACCCTGGTGAGATGTGTACGGTCAAGGCCGTGTGCCCGTGTACGATATACACGGAGGGACTGCGGAGCAGCAAGAGAGACTTCTCTCGCTCTTCCTTCCACAATTCCAACGCCCCCTGCTCGGTCTCCCAAGCTGCGTCGAGATCGGCACCTGGCCTCCTTTTGACATGATGTCATTGGCTGAAACAATCGTCAAAAGGACGGGCCTTGTGCATTGGTGAGGGCGTACTGCTACATGAGCTGTCAGCAGTCTGTAGGGTTCCCTTCCCGTGATCGTCGTCGTCGTCCTGGGTGGCAGGGCGGGCGGTTGGCTGATTCCATCGTGGAGGGAGTGCTTCAGGGCAATAAGGGCACCTGTCCGGCGCGCACACGCCCGGGGTAAAACTCAGCAACGCAACTCCGTGAAAAGCAGGTAGTGAGCGGCCGCTGCCCAGTGCTGCCCAGCGTGTGCCCAGCTCTGCCCACCTTGGAAAAGCTGAAACTTGGCAGAAGTTGGCAGTCGGGGAGAAACCGCATGGTATTCCTCGCAAATGCCATGTGTGCAAGGCACATCTGGACGAAACTGACTAGATTCTGGATCCTCTGGACACGAAGTAATGGGTATTGTGGGTTTCTAGGACGTTGAAGCCATCGTGAGTGGTTGGCTTGGACATCTGCGCTGGTCGTGTCCCTGTTCTCTCGCTGGGATGCCTCAGTCCCAAAGTCAGCCTGACCAATGAAAAACAGTGGGACCACTCGAGCCCTGAAGGTTGCTGCCCCCTGCGCAACAAGGAGAGATCTGCCACGGCTTGTGGTGCTCTCTGTCCCGTCTGTTGCGCTGGGCTGGCTGGGGTAGCATGTGGAAAAAGCCCGACGACAGTGGGTGATGTCGTTCAGCCGCCTGCGCGCAAGCGTAACAGTAAGCGAGGGAGTGAGGTCAGAAGTGGTGCAAGGCGTGCCACCGTTTTGCGCCTCCAAGGCTTTACGTCACATCATCTAGACCGGTCTAGCCCCTCGACTCTGCACCCATGGCTCCACCAGATACCGACGTCGTGATTGGCTGGCTGGGGAGAAGCGGGCCCGAATGGGCTAGCCCGCGCCGTTGCTCTTGTAAATAATCCGGGGGTGGTGGGACCCTGCCGCCGCCCGCTTCGAACAATGTCGCTCACCACCTGCACGAAGGGTCCTTCGTACATACATATTTTTGTTTCCCCCCCCCCCTCCTTCAGGGATCTGGTTGTGGACTTTCGCCTCATCATCAATCCTTCGTTCCGACCGTGACATGTGCGTAAGCGTAACTTAGCGCGCGTGTGGCTCGAGTGCCACTTGAGACCGGGCCGTCGCCCTGCAGATATCCAAATCTGACGTCTACAAAGGCGACCCCCATCACTTAGTCTACGTTTGGACTTTGTGTCCTCCGCCGTTTGACGTCGTCGCCACCAAAATGATCTGACGGGGTCCAAACAAACTAACCCGTCGTGCCCACCAACGCCTGTGGTACGGTACTAACTTGGCTGCCTGGGCTGCCTTCCCACCTGGTAAGATTGTTCGCCGTGCTGCTGCATATACCTATTTACCACTGTATATACTAAGGCACATGATAATGTCAAGTGTATCGAAACCGTGACGAGCACCCCGACTCGACCTTAATGCAACTCTGGCATCGAGGTCGAGTATCAATGCCACAGGTGTCTCAAGGGTGCTGCAGCCTTTCAGCCTTTCTACTACGTATTGTACAAGATCTGAAATAAGCCTTTTCCTCACGGTACCCATGCGAGCCGTGGCGGACCAGACTGTACGGGTAAAACGGAGTATGCTCCCGCACGGGAAACAGCAAGCACAGCAGCCACATATGACGCTCCGTCATTGTCTGGTTGTTTTGCGTTCATATTCCCCTATCCAGCGACTGGGAGACCCAGGCACCCAGGCACCGCAGGCCCTAGGGACCCCACAAGGCTGGCTGGTTTGCACCTCTTCCCACGTGATGACGTGCCAGCCCTTCTCTCGATCCTCAGCCCTTCCGTTGTCCTTCGAGATCGCGGCCTCGACAGTGGTTTGCCTTCACACCGGGGCGGCAGGGCTAGAACTTTTTTGATCCTCATTCTCAGGCCCACGAGTCTCAGGTGTTGCTGTCCCCAGACCCACCTGGCCTCCGTCCAACCCGGGATGTCCGCCGTCATGCCATCACTAGAACCATTGGATTTCATGGGATTTTGGAGAATTCCCATGTCGTCGCCACCGGAGCTTTCCTCACCGTGTGGCTAGTGACCCCGGGGGAGATAGCCCCACACATGTCTAGGAATAATCGGTGAAGATCTCTCCGGAACACATTTCACGGCATCATGAGCATGGCAAGGCCAAGGCGTTAGACCAGATGCTTGACGTACGAACAACCCTCATCATAGCTCTGCCAGGCTGGGTTGCCAGTCAGCCAGTCCGTCCACACAAGCAATAATGATGACTTGAGTGATCATCGAGCTGGTGTCACGCGACTTCGGCTTTGTCGCCAGTGTTTCATCACATCCGTTGGAGAATCATGACCATTCAATTTTCCCCGTTGATGAAATCTACAGTGTGCAGGCGCACCAAGCAGCCCGGACGTCAAGGCTGATGGACGTCACATCGAAGACCGTACGGTTGGGGAACTCTTCTCTCCTTGGTCTTCTCATACATCTGGGTCCACCATACGTGTGCCGTCAGAAGTGACGTTCACCGGGAGACTCTCGGGTGAAGTGGCCGGATTGTGCATCGAGATCACGGCGTTATGATGACGTTTTGACGACGTTTTGACGACGCGTCGGTGGTGCACTCCCCCGGGAGGTATGCCATCATAGTAGCGTCGGAGAGTTGATCCCAGTACAATACTTACCTCACACTCGGTCCCCACCCCCTCGAACCCCTCCGAAGTGGTGGTCTCGCGCTATACTATACACGCGACGAGAGATGCACAGCTCTAAGGTCGTCAGCATTTCAGACGGGCACCTTGGAGCATGATGAGCTTTTCGGCTCGTGAGATACATCTACGTTCGCCTGTAGACGCGGGCTCAAGGACAGGGCATCCACATCCTTGCGGCGGTTGGGGACACAAGTCCTCAAGCCAGTCTGTGGTGATGACAGCAGTTCAACGCCGGTCAACCAGATTGGCAAAGCCAACACGAGAGGAGCAAGTACCACATGTCGCAAGGGTCGCGGCTGCTTGCTGACGTACTTGCAAGCGAAACACCGTATTGCTGGAGATCGCTTGCACGTAGACTCCATGCGCCTGCGTGACGGTCGTCTGCGTCAGTGATGACACTGGACCGTCCATTACGTCGTGAGGGATTATATCCGAAGAGGCAGGATGATGAAGGCATCAAGACTCTCACAACCTACGTCATCTCCAGGTTGCAAGGGAACCCACTAAGAGAACCCCCCCCCCCCCCCTTCCTTCATCGACGTATCTTGTCGGCGCCCAATCCCAGGACCCTCAAGGCCAGGAGGAATGGGTATGGAATCACTTACCCGGCTGGGCCTCCATGAATCAGTTGATGACGCCATGCTGTGGTATAGGACGGATGCCGCTACGTCAACTCCTTCTGTTGTGTCGATTTCATGCGCAGTTCCCCGAGGCACTCCATCAAGTGATTCGTTGGCCGCCACTTGGTCGTAAAGCGATGGTCATTGTAAACATTTGTTGTGCATGATTACAAGGTCATAGCTGTGGACATCCAGGGGTGACATGATCCGGACAGTGTGCTGAAGCCAGATTCCTTACTGATCTCACTGGTTACTTGTCATTCGCAACGCTCATCTGTATCAAGCTACCTGGTGGGATGCAGCAGGATGTGTCTCGTGGTGTGATGTTTTACATTCTTCAACAACTTCTGGGTCCCCGTACGGAGTCTTGGCCGCTTCCATAGCAGTGATATCCGAGTTTATGACCCCACACACGCCAGTCTGTGATCAGTTGAGTCAAGGCAAGCTTCTCCCATCAACTCATTCTGTCTTCAAGTCTAACTTCAGCAGCGCAGCCGCGTTCTTCCAGCGAATGCCCTCAAGCTCACCTCCGCTGACCATCCCGCTCTCCTCCAGCTCCTCCAGCCACTTCAGTCCATCGACACTGCCCGCGAACGGATAGTCCACGCTGTACATGATCCTGTCCCGCTTGGTGTTCCGCAGGATACAGGCCAGCGGGTCCAGGGCCCAGTTCCCGCTCGTCGTCAGCCACAGGTTGCCGTCCCACACCTCGCGGAACGACCTCTGCCTCCCCCAGCGCGACGACGCCCGCTGGATCCGCTGGAGCATGTAAGGGATCATCTCGCCCATGTGCCCAACGATGATCTTGAGGTTGGGAAAGCGGTCGAACACGCCCGCGGCGTACAGCCGGAGGATATGCAGGGCCACGTCGCTGTGCCAGCCGAAGCCAAACGCGAGGATGGACGTCGACACGGCGTCGGGCAGCACCGGGGACTTGTACGCGTTGAAAAGAACTTCGGACGGCCACGTCGGATCTGGAGGTTGGGTGTCAGTAAATTCTTGTTCAGAGAGAGATTAGTTCTGCAAGACAATAATCCAAGACAAGCTGTGGGGAGCTTGATGTCTATTTCAACAGAACATCCGCGTGTGTCATCAAATGAACACTTGTCGAATGTCGATTTGACACGAGGCAGCTCGCAATGAGCGGCAAGTGCCCTAAAGGTGCTACAGTAACCCGCAATCTGCTTCAATCGGGTGGGCAAAGGAAAGAAAGGTTTCGTACGGATGTAAATAGGGACGTCCAACTCCACTGCCGCGGCCCACAGCACGTCAAACTCCGGGCCGTCGTAGTAGAGCCCGGCGTCGGTGTGGCTATCCACCAGCGCGCCTACGAACCTCACTCCGTCGATGCCGCCCCCGGAGCACGTCCGGCGCAGCTCCGTTGCGGCCTCCACCGGCTCGCCCATGGGCAGTTCCGCAAAGCCCGCGAACCGCGTCGGGCGGGCGCGGACGGCAGCGGCGAGCTCGTCGTTGCACGCCCTGCACTGCGGCGGCGTGAGGTCGCCCGGCCCGTGGGAGATAACCTGCATGGTCACCTGGCCGTCGTCCATGTCCTGGAGTCGTTTTGGGCCCAACTCGGTGAATTTCTCATAGAGCCCCGGTAAGGCCTTGAAGGATTCGTTGCGAGGGTCCGGTGCCTTGGCGGCAGCTTTGGAGAGGAAGTGTTCCTCGAGGGTTATGATTGGCCTCTTAGTAGAGGTCGACATCTTGATGATATTATTGCAGAGGACCGAGTTGAGAGATGTTGTTGTTCGTATATGTGGACGAGTGTTTTTACTGAGTATCTTGTGTAGCACGTTCGACGCAATTAAATTGTAAGAAGACCTCATGTGTACGACACCCCGATGAACTCGCTCCCGTTGATATAGATTTAGGATTTAGGAACTACCAGTCGTCGGAGGCGAGATTTACTTTAGCTCCGGCTCGCCACGGTCCTTACATCCGGGCAATCCGGCTCTCCGGACGGATCTCTGCCTTTTAGGGAAACTTTCGAGCCGGTTTCCCGAGCATCAACACGATGTAAAAATATGTTGTGGGACCAAAAAGATTGACATTCAGTGAATCTCTAACAAGTTGAATCCCGCTAAAAGAAAGGGTTGCATTCGCCGTTCCGATAGCAGAACCGCTGACTTGTCAAGTCCCTGGTAAAGTCTCATTGGAGAGAATGCTGCTGCATTCGGGTATTTTGCAGCGCTCTGTGTCGTTCACCGAGAATAATACCTAGTGTTATGAAGTTGCCGAGTTCGGCGGGTGGTCGAACTGCACCGTCTTGTGTGGAAATAAACTGTGAGGCATATTAGGAAAGAAAAGCGAGGTTTAAGTAGACTGTTTAAAACGTGAATTTATGTTATTTTGTAAAGTTGTATATGTATAAAGTTAAAAGGTGTGCTTTGTTTTAAGCTTTTGCAGCGTTGTTTTTAATGCTGGTTTTAGTAGGGTTAGGGTTATAGGTGTATGGTTTTTATATACCTTTTAGCTATAAGTTAGCTATAGGGAAACTACCCTTTATTTAATTTTCTTTTTCTTTTTTTTACCTTATATTTAACTTTTTATTATTAATTTTATCTATGCATTGCTTAAGTCTTTTTAAGCTTTTTAATAATAGCTAACAAGCCTAAAAACGGTTTTATAAACCTTTCTTAGCTTTTTAGCGATATTTAAATGCCCTTTACTTATTTATGCGTTTATTAAAAAAAGCGCGCTAGCGAATATATTTAAGCTTTTATTAATAAGTTATTTAAGTTTATTAAAAGTGTTTATAAGCGTTTTTTTGCAAGTATAATAAGATTTGCGCTTAGATAAGCATTAAATAAAACGCTTTTAATATTTTTTTTATTTTTTTTACTACTAGTGAGTATTTTTTTTTATTTGCAATAAAAAAGTTGCTAATATTAACGCGCTTAAAGTTAACTTTTTGCTGCTTATTTCTAGCGATAGAGATAGTTAGAAAAACCTTATTAAAGCTTTTGTTAACGTTTTTAATAATATTAGAAATAGTTTTAAATTTGCCGTTAGTAGTAAAGATGCTTAAGAGGATAATTTTAGCGCTTTTTTCCTTAATAATAGCGCTGTAGAAAATTTTTCTAAGATTAGTGTTAATAATAGTAAGAATAATAAGAGTAATAAAGGTAAATTATTCTAATATAAGAAATATAATAAATAAAAATTAATAAGTTTTATATAAATGATTTTAAGCGTAATAAAGCTGTTAAAGGCGCTGAGGATACCTTTTTTAGCAAGCTTTTTTTTTTAAATAGTTAAAAAAGTTAAAACTGCTATTTATAACTATGCTAATAAGCTTTTAGCTAATTTTTTTAAGCACTTAGCGTTTAATATAACTTATACCACGCCTTATATTAATTAAATCTAAAGCGCTTATAATAAAAAAAGTAATGAAATTTGCTTTAATAAGTTTAAGAAAGCTAATAATAAGCGTTATATTAAGCGTTGTGATTATTATAATAAGAATTTGCATACTTATGCTTTTATTTCTAAGGTTTTTTTGCTTATTGCTTACTTTGTTTAACGTAAGTAATTAGCTTTTTTAAACGTTTATAGTTATGTTAAAAAGTAGTAGTGTTAGATAAAAGAGGATTAGATTGCTAATATAATTAAAAAGGCGTATAGAAAACCTGTTTCTAAGCGCAATTACCTTTATATTAATATTTTTGCAATTTATATAAAAAAAGCTTGTATAGCTTAAAAGATTTTAATAAAGCTGTTTAAGGGTAATTATTATAATAATTTTAAGTGTAAAATTAAGTATAGTAATATAGTTTTTTAGAAGAATGCTTTTAAATTAAAGCGCGTTTAAAAAGGTATTTTTATAGCTTAGTTTAATGTGGATTTATAGGTGGAAAAGTGTATTAAAGCTTTGGCTAAGCTTGGTAAAGTTTTAAATAAAGTTTTTTTTAAGCTTTAAGCGCTTTAAATAGTGTGTTTTATACTTAGATATTATAGTTATAAATGCTTAAATTAGCGGTTTTAAGCATTAAGGTATTTTAATAAATATTAGCAAAGAAAATAAGTAGTTTGTTTAGCTAATTTTAAGAGGTTATAAAGTTGTAACTGCGTTATGTTTAGCTTTTATAGCGCGTTAGGTAAGTAGTGTTTTAATAAATAATTTATAATTTCAACTTTTTTTTTATATTTTATAACTTTATTATTGCTTTAAAATGCTTAAATAAAGCTTATGTTAAAGATTTTATAAGCTTATTTATAAGTATTTAATTTATTATAAGATATGTAACTTTAAAGCTTTTTTTTTAATACTTTTGCTTTAGTTATATTTTTTATATATTAATATGCTTAAGTTTTATTATAAGCTTTTAATTATTTAAAGTAATAAGCTTTATAGTTTAGAGGTTGTTTAAATAGATATTTTAAGGCTATGCAAAGTTTAGTTATATATTTTTAAATAGTTTCTTTAATGCTATAACTAGCTTTTTTTTTATTAACTTAAAAATAAGTATTTTTGCTTTGGTTATTAAGGTTGAAATAATTGTTTACTTAGAGGCTTTTTAGTTAATAGGTTTATTAAAAAGGAGCATGATATATTTTTAGGAAAACTTTTAATCTTTCAAGTTGTTTATAAATAAAGCGTCTTTTGCAATAAGCAAAGCTTATGCCTTATTATTTTAAGCGCTATATTAAATAGCTAGAAATTTTGTTTTAAATAGGTATTATATTACTTTGTTAGCTGCTTTAAGGTATTTTAAACTAGGGTTTATAAAGAAATATAATAAATATGCGCATGCAAAGGCTATATCTAAGTGTATTATAATAGTGGTATATAAGATAAATTTAATTTTTTATTAATATATATATATTTCCTTTTTTATAGCTTAGCCTTTATATTTTAAGAGCTTTTTAAGGGCTAAAAAAGTATATAAAAGGATTTTTAGGTTATTTAAAAAGCTAAACTTAGATGTAATTTTATTAATATAAAAGTTATATACTAGGTTAATTATGCGGCTTAAATGGTTTTTTTAGATATATATTTTAAGGAATTATTTAGCGTTTCTTATCAAGGTAATCTTATACTTGCTAAATAGCTTTTCTTAGATGTTTTGCGCTTTTTTTACTTTATTGTAAAGGTAGATTAAAAGTATATTATTTATATAAAAGAGGATAAAAATGCCTTGTTTTTTATTTATATATAAACAAGGTTCTTTAAGCAAGGCTATAAGGCTTAGTTTAGTTAGTATTGCTAATAGATTTTTATACTATAGTAAAAGAGAGTTTTTTAGTTTGTATAGAGCGCGTTTCAGCCATTTATACATCTTAGGCTCTTTAAATCCAGCAGAAAGTTTTATAAAAACAAAGGTTTAAGTTTTATAATAAGCATTTAAAAATGCAGTTTTAATATTTATTAACTAAGTTAATTTTAAAGTTAAAATAAGCTATAATAGCTATAAATATGCAAAAGAAACGAGTAATAAATATAGCTGCATATATATTTTTTAGATTAGGTTTTTTAAAATTTCTCTTAATATAAATCTATGCTTTATATAAGGTAATATTACCGTTTTTATTAAGCTTATATTTATATACTTATTTTAAAAAGAAAGGTATTGCTATTAATTTTTCTCTTTTAAGAGTGCGCTAAATACTTAGTTTTAAAAGCGTTTATATTTCTTTATATATAGCTTTAAGCTAATGCTTTTTATATTAGAACTTTTAAGCGTTGTTTTAGCTTTTTAGTTTTAATAGAAAGTTTATATAGTACATTAGGTTATATTATCTTTAAAAGTTTTCCTTAAAGGCTTTAAACTTTTTTTTTGCAAAATATAAAGCTTTTTTACGTTTAGTAAATGCTTTGTTTACTATTATATTAAATATATAATATATAGTTTAATAGCAATAGTTAGCGCTTAAAATTAATCTTTTAAGCTAATTAAGCAAAAAGGTAATTAGGAAATTTAACTAGTATATTTTATTAACCTTTTTTATAAAAGCGGTTATATATATATACTTTGCTTTTAAAGCTTGCTTGATTTTTTTTTAATTTTTGTAGCGGTTAGGTTAGCTTATTTAAAGCGTCTTAGCTTTAAGTAGTAGGGTAGCGCGTGTTTTGCGCAGTATAAATGTTTTTAATAGCTTTTTTAAGCTTTTTTTTAAGTAAGCTAGTGTTTTAAACGTTACATTTTAAAGAGCTAGTATTTTAAACATTATATTTTAAAGTATTTAATAAGGTTAAAAGTTTTTATCCTATGTGCTATTGTTTTAAACTACTTAATAAAGGTGGTTTAAATGCGCTATTTTGATTATTTACTCTTAAATTTTAACTTAGTAAACTATTTAGATTTTTCTTTAAAGCTATATCTTAGTTATTTTAACTGCTTTTAATGTATAGCAGCAGGCTTATTGTTATTATAATATAATTAAAGATTTTTTTTATTTTAATAATTTTAGGCAAAATAGCTTTTAGGTTAGGTTTAAAAAAGCTATTTTAAGCCTTTTTCTCCCTTAGAGTATAAAATTAGGTTTTGTTAAAGAAAATATTGTATATTATTGTTACTTTTTTAAGCTTAGGAATTTATATATAGTAAATTCTTATAAAAATATAGCTAATTAAATAGCTTATATAAGCCTTAAATTAGGTTTTTATATTACATTTTGCACTGTTTATTTTATACTCTTCTCTAAAGACGTAGGCATAGCAGCTATAGGCGTATATATTGCTTTAATCTAAGCATAGATTCTTATATAGCTTATATATTTATACTAGCTTATACTATTAAAAATATTATTTAAACTACTTTAGCAAGACTTAATTTAGTAAATAGCTGTGTTTATATATTAATAGGCATTTATTAAATAGCTAGATTTTAGCGCGCATAAATTTTAGCTATAATTTTGCTAGCAATTTTAATCTTAATTATAAAGCTAAAGCTTTTTTAATAACATTTTTTCCTACTTATTTAGTGCTTTTATTAGGCTTTTTAATGCATAATAGTATAACTTTAACATTAATCCCGCTTTTTTTATATTATTTTATATATGCTATTATATACTTTATTTTAATAATAGCAGCTTTAGCATTTTAGCAAATTTTATAAATTTATAGTTTAAAATAGCGGTTTATACGCGCTTTATAATTTTATAGCGCTAAGAAAACTAGTTTTTAACCCTTTTTTATAAGGTTTATTATAGCTAGTTTGCCGCTAAACTTATCTTTATAAATAAGCATATACTTTGCTTTATTATATACTTTATTATAAATAAAAAAGTTTTATAATATTTTTAAAAGGGTTTTAAGCTAGCTTGTTTAAAGGGTTCTTAGTATATATTTTAGGTAATTATAGCACTTATATAAAACTTGCATTTTATATATTTTATTTTATTAATTTTAATACCTTAAACTATTAAAACTAAGAGCTATAAAGCCTTTAGTTTTAAGTGCCTTAATTAAAGGTGTTAAAAGTGCTTTAAATTGTTTTTTATATATATATTTTACTAATTAACGCTATAAAAGTCGCTTATAATAGCTAGTGTAACGATTTTATTAAAAGAAGATTAAAGCTTTAAATAAGATAAAATAAGCTTATATTTAAAGAAAATATTGGAATAAATGGCATTGCGGCTTCGTACAAGGGCTAGTAGAGATGCCGATGCCAACCACTAAGGTAGTCCGGCAGACCAGGACTAAGCACGCGTATTACGTATGCCTGAAACGCGTACATAAATCCTTTATACGAGGCAGAAAACTTCGTCTCCTTTCCTTTATATAAGGTAAAGCTGAATATAATTTCGTCTCTACCCCATTATATTATTTATTTATACTTAATACATACGTATACAAAGAAGCCTATTCAACACTAATTAATATTCATAGCTAACAAGCATAAATTAGCAAAAATAACAAGATAATAAATACTCTTAAGCGTATAATAATGCACAATAATACTATTATGCTTGATTTTATCCTCTATATCTATTAAGCTAAACAAATTATCAGCAAACCATACAATAAAAGGCATATATAAATCTTTTTTTGCAAAAAGGCAAAGGCTAAAAGATTATTTAAAACTTTTATATAAATTAAAGATTACACACAATATACAATTACGCCTCAACAATAAGTATCTTAAATCTAAATAACTTATCTACAGCTGCCAATATATATAAGCTTAGAGATAAGCAAAAATAACAACCCTAAAGGCGTTAGCAACCTCAAAGATACTAAAAACAATCCAAAAACAACAATAAAGATTTTTTTTTATATAAAAAGATGGCAAAGAGCAGCCTAATATCCTTAGCAGCATAGAAAATAAGCACTTTATACAGCTATTAAGATAAGGTTTCTAATATTACCCAGCTATTAAATCTAAAGAAAATTAATATATATATTAGCCAACTTATCTTTAAATATAAAGGTCTCTTATCTTTAGATAAGGTTATATAATTATATAAAGAGGATTTTGCAGGCTAAATAACCTATTAGTTTAAATAAGGTATATAGACCTTTAAACATACACTTTGAGATACCCTTTAGTCCTAAGGATACGTTTTTTCTAAGAAACGAATTAATACACTAGACAGCTAGCTCGTACATTTTTTTAGTTATAACTTTATTGCCCAACAATCTCGTATAAACACCAAGGCTTTAACGACTTTCGTACGATAAATTTTTATGCAATTAATATCTATAAGCTTCGCTTCTTAATAGCCTACACAACAAGCCTTCCATTAATCTAAAGACTTATTAAGTTTAAGAGGAAAATAGATATATAACTCTTAAATTCAGCAGTAAGACTAATAAAAGCACTAAAGAGACCTATATAATCAGAGAGCTTTACACAAAAAATACAAACAAACAAAAGAGGCAGCACTTTTAAAAACAGCTTATGCAATGCTTTATTAAAGAGATTATATAATTTCCAAAAATTAGAATCAAAGACCTCGTTTATATAATAGAGAGAGTAGCATAGTTCTACTAAAACGATAATTTATTTATAAGGACTATAGCTTTTCTATATAAATTCCTCTAATTCCCCCTATAGACTTAGGATATAATCCTTTTAAGTTGCTACCCTTAAGGCGCATATAAAACAATATATGTCTACTAAGCCAAGTTTAAACTTTCACAAAAGTATAGTAAAAAAACCTAAATTATATTAGGAAACTATACAACATTTTATATAATAAAGCAAGAATTTTTATCTTTGTATATAGGCAGCTTAAAATCAATAAGTAGGAATACTATGCTATGTAGTTGTATATTCTCTTAGATTATGCGCTTTAGTTTTATTTTAACTATATTAGCCCTAACAAGATCTGGTATAATATTTATTATATAATTAATATTTACTTTAATCATTGTGTTAACTATAGCTAATACTAAGCTAACTAAAGCAGCTTAACTTTTATATAATTAAAAAAGAAGAACTTAGATAAGATATTAGCAAATATGCTAAAGATTTTACTAGATAAAATGCAACTTATATAACGAGCATTAAAAGCTAGGTATTAGGGTAAGATCTAGCTCTATACAACAGTAGAAAAGGCGTGCCGTGGTATATTAAAGCTTAAGACAGCCTTTATTTAGCAAAAGCCTATATACAAAGAGTTATTTTCAGATATGTGTGCAGTTATTAAGTTAGCATCTAAAAGGAAATTATTAATTTTTTTAATAAAGGTTGATTTATACGTTTCTTAGTATTTAATAGACTGTATATATACTAAAAGTGGCTTTTAAAAGTTATTTAACCTAAAATAAAAAGCGCAACTTAAATTTGCGCTTATTGCACAAGAGAACTTTTTTAGTTAAAAACCTTTTAACTATACAAACAAAAAATATTTTATATGTAAAAAAGAGAAATGTTGATTAATAAACCATACGCTAGAAGAGTATGCAAGGTTCTATATAAAGTATCTCACCTTGTGCAAAAATGCTAGCATTAAGCTATTATTGAAAGACGATATATTTGCCTATGTTTAGGATTATAAAGGCAATAAACTTAACCGCTTAAGTGCATATAATTTAAAATTTAAGGAGAATGGGTAGAAGGCCGTGGGCCATCTGCTTTCCACCTTATTTATTTATCGCACGATAGGGCTCAGCATATATAATCTATTATATAAACTATTAAAATCAATATTATTTATTCTAGAGAATTAATACTCGCATAAATATTAAGGAGAGCTGTAGGATATTAGAGCATTTAAGCTATTAATTATCAGCAAAGCTTAAGCCTTTATATATATAAGAGAAAACCTATATACAAAGATTATTTAAAAAACATTACCTTATTTATTTAAATTTAGAGAAAGAGACTCTCTTTGTGCAATTAGCATTATAGTAAAACAGAGCCCGTTGGGAGAAGTTACATACTATGTACTAAACACTAGCACTTTATTCTTATTATTTTTCAAAGATACAGATTGCCTAGGTGTATATTTTAACAATATAATGAATATCATTATATAGAGAGATAATAAAGTTTTTATTTCCATTATATGAAAGTAGGGATATTTATTCTTTAATTTGTCAAGGGTAAAATTGGCTATATTCCTTTTAGAGCATAAACTTCAACAATTGCATTAGCAATTTAATTACGCTCATATAGATAAGTTATATTAGTTGCTGAAGGATGCTGGAACGCACAATATAGACTACTTGACTTTGGAACAGATTTAAAAGTTTTGCTATTATTGCTAAACGCATAAATAGTTACTACAAAGATTTAAGTTCTTTTTAAAGAATAATTATAATTTTAATTATAAAATTTTTATAGATATTATACATTTCACTAATGGCAATATTCTTTATATTATTAATACTTTAACTTTATACTAGGCTAGAGAGTTTTTAAATAAAAAAGATATATAAAGCGTGTGGGATGCTTTGTATAAATATTAGATCTTTATATATCTTAGATTTCTAAATATTATTATGCACAATGCTAAAATAAATTTTGCGTTTTAAGAATTTAGAGGACATATATAAATCGTAAGATATATATGCAAAAAAATATTGATCAAGGCATATTAGGTAGTTGGCAAGGTAGAAAAAGCTTATATATTATTAAAAAAAGCGTATAATATTTTTAAAAAGAAAATTAATTATAATACTAATAAGCGTATAATCCTTTAAATAGCTCTTAAAGCCTTAAATAATATAGCTGAACTAAGTAGCCTTATATTAACGCTACTTATTTTTAGCGTTTACCTATAAATTAATTATAACTTGCCACTATTATTTAACTAAGTTGCTTGTATAAAAGCAGTCTTTAAGGCTATAGATAAATTATAAAAAATCTATATTTAGGTAGAGATTAATTGTATAATTAATACTAGGAATAAACTTTAGCTATATATAGTTTAAAACCTACTACTTTATAGCAAAATGCTAATATAAAGGAAAAAGCAAAGGTAGCAAGGCTTATATAAGATTTAGGCGCACAAAGAATAAAATATAGTCTTTGACATAACTAATAGACTAGCAAAGTTTAGATATATATATATAAAACCATATTATTTGCCCTTAAAAAACAACATTAATAATAGTAATAATAAGGTTACTCCTGCCATATAAAAACCCTTAGTAGTTTATCGCAGAGGGCGATTATAAAAGAAAACTTATGCGATAGTTTATTTTACCTAGAGGATATATTAAAGAGAATAACCATTAAGGGCTATTTATATAAAAACCTACCTTATATAAAAAAAAAAAAATAATCATACGTTAGCTATTAAGCTTAGGAAGAATAGTATTATTATAACTTTAAGCGCTCTATTTAAAGAATCTAATGCTATAAAAGTTAATAACTTGATTGCATAAAGTGTCTTTAAGATGATTTAGCACGACCTCTACGTTTATTAAAATAAATAGATCTTTAAGACTTAATTGGTATAAGAGATTAAAGGCAAGATAATATACTTATATAAGAAGAGCAGGCTAGTTGTCCAAAGGTATAGAAATGATGGGAAAGACAGGGTCTTGACTTAAGCACTAACGATTTAGCGAATAAGCTAGCAACTTATTCTTATACTAAGCTTTACGTTAATAAAAAACTTTGATATATATAAAAAAATGCAGGATATTACTTAGGCATATATACAAAACTATAATAATTTTACACAAGTTATTTTAACATTTTTTTCTAAGGAACTCTAAGATAAGTATCCTAAAGGCACTATTCTCTAGATCTAAAAGCCTTTATATAGACTAGCAGAGTCTAGTTTATATTAGTATAAAACATACTATATACACTATATAAAGAATCTGAATATAGATATTTTAACGTATAATTTATATTTGTTAATATTTAAGGATAGTTTGTATAAATTTAGAATTATTGTTTTATAAACTAATAATACGTTTAGCTTTAATATAAAAAGCTTTTTGCGCTGTAAGAAAGACGAGATAAAGAAAAAGGGCTATTATATAAAGCCTAAGGCAACCTTATTATATAATAATTTGTTAAAGTTTAATGGCAGCTAAATTAAGTTAAATAGCGAAGACGTTATCTTTGTATAAAAAGGCTAGGCTAATAACCTTTAGCTTATTAACTATTATGCAAAAGACATAGCTTAGTAATATATTTCTCAGCGCGTATAAGCAGCATATATTTTATTAATTTTATAGCTAAAAGCTTTGTATAATTTATCTATCGCAGCTTAGGTTTATATACCTGAGAAGAAAGATATTATATTCTTAAATAAGAGAATCTAGTGGCAAATGAACAATGTATAAAGAGGTTTAAGGTATATTTCTCTTAATATATCTTGTGCAAAGTTGTTTATTTTTACTAATGGGTTATTTGCTAATAACTAAGACCTTTCTTTTTAGCTAAGATTTATTATTGTGCTTAGTAAAAAGGTAGACTATATAAAGCATAATTTAACTTTTTAAAGGAATATTGTATATTAAAATTCTTTTAAATGCAAAAGAGTTACTAGGAGCATATTAGCTAGTAAGCTGTATAAAATAGTAAATAAATTTAATATTAAAATTGCCTTATATACAACTCTAAGAAAGATTACTAATTGGCTGAACCTTTTTTAGATTCCACTGGTAATTTATATAGACTTTTACTTTGTATATAATTGCTTAGTTAAGCTTAAAATAATATAGAAAAAATGACTAATAATTAACATTATAACTTTTTGGAAGTTATATAAAAAGAGAGAGATTTCAAAGGTTTAATAGATTAATAACAGCGATAATCCAGCAGATATATATATAAAGGGTAAACCTAATATTGCTCTTAACATTTTAGTCTCAATAAATCAACTTACTATACAGATTAGAGGATATGTTAACTAATAGAATAGAGAGAAATAACAATTATAGTTAGATAGAATATATTTTATGCAAAGTAGAAGTTTTTATTCTTCTACTTATGTCATCCTGCACAAGCTACTAAGAAATCTTTTTCTATTAATAACTACTAGATATCCCTAATATTTCCACTATATAACCCATTACTTAGCACTAAATAATATGTAAGCGCTAAATATAATTAGCGCAGGCGCTGTGCTGGTACCTTGCTACGCGTATATAATTGCTAAAGGGGTTGGCAGAGGAGTTTAGGTTTTTATACGTATAATTACAATTAACATTTGCATAGTGGCCAACGCTGGCAATAATGCTAAACAACATTAATTTTTTATACAAAGATAAAAACAAAAGATGAACTTATAGTGCAGTAAAGTATAAGTTTTATCATATAATCTTAGCAAAAGCTAGGGATATATATCCCTAGTTAATGCTTACTTTAACTTATATATTAGCTATAAGCAAGTTAGCTAGGGCTAACTTTTGGTTTTATGTTTTATTAGTTTATAAACGTATAATAGGAGGAAATAATAATATGCTACATATGTTTTTGCAAAGGCTAAGGGCATTAGCATAAAACTGGGCATTAGAGCCTAAGTATATAATAAAAGCCTAACGGCTGGCGTTTATACCTAAGAAGATTATATAAAAGATTGGCTGGGCTGAAATGTTTGCAACAAAGGCAGAAGCTGCTATAGTAACTAAATTTTCGTTTGTTTGTTTGTATATAAGATATCTATGCAAATTAAAAGGTTAGTGGTAATATATATGAAAAAGAAAAGGACAAAAGGCTATGTATGGTTGAAAGTTAATTATTAGTAAAAAAAAAAGAGAGAGAGAGAGAACTAAAGGCTAAGTTGGGAACGAGGTTTTTTATACCTCGTATATAGCCAAAAGTATAAATTACTTTAAACGTTGATAGGCAAGTGTTTATAATTTATTAAAAGGAAGTTTATAACTTAAAAGGCAACAAAAGCCGTATATAATTTCTTCCATACAAAGAGTTACTTAAAAAGCAAAAGACTTAATTATATGTAATATATTACGTATAAGTGATTACTGAAAAGCAAGGTCTTTAACAATTCTTATAAATACGATTACTTTTTCTAGCATTTAACTGCTAAAATAATATAAGGTCTATAGTGCGTTTTTTTTATAAAAACCATAGTTTTTTCTCTATAATTTCTATATATACAACTATACAAGCCGCAAAAAAAAAAATGCCAGTGTTGAAATAAATGGCATTACAGCTTTATACAAAGGCTGGTAAAGATGCCAGTGCCAACCACTAAGGTAGTCCAGCAGACTAAAACTAGGCACACGTGTTACGTATGCTTAAAATATATATATAAATCCTCTGTATAAGGCAGAAGACTTCGTTTTCTTTCCTTCGTACGAGGTAAAGCTGAATACAATTTCGTCTCCACCCCATTATATTATTTGTTTACACTTAATACGTACGTATACAAGGAAGCCCATTCAACAGAAAACCAAATTAAACTTTTTAACTAACTTAGCAAGAATTATATTTTTATTATTATTTTATAGCGTATAATATAATTAAAATGTTATGACCTACGACGGATGGGATAGATTAGCATGCAGAAAGGGTTGCAGGAAAAGGAACCTCCGCCGCCGCAATTCCCATACTTTGCTTATATAAACAAACCACTTATTTCATTAAACTAAAATAAGTCAGCAGCAGTTATATAATCTCTAGATTATTAGGATTATAGGTAACTTAGCAATAATCTAAGTAGGCTAGATCATTAGATTATTAAAATTACAGCTATAAGCTAGATAAGCTAAATAATCTAAAACTAAAGAGCTAGATATATCTTTAAACATATTTCCTATTATTAGATAAACTTAATAAATAGCTTTTTAATTGTTAATCTAAGTACTTACCTTTAAGTAGCTTTATTACTAGTGATTATTTGCTAGATATAAAATAATAGTATCTTTATACTATAATTAATATACTCTTTTAACTATCTCTGCTAATATAAACCCTTTAGCACTCTAAAAACCTATAAAACCTAGCAATAATCATTACATTTTAACAACTTTTGTTTAAAATAACTTAATATATATTAACTAAATAATATAAAGATATAATAACTCCCTAAACTCTTACTTTATCTAATGCTAAAAACAATAGCAACCTTACTATGGCTTAAATAATTAAGCAGATTAGCTACTTTAGTTAAGAAATCGCCTGCCTTTAGGCTATTTAAAAAAGCAAATCTTATAAGATAAATAAACTAAAACTCTATAATAGCACTAAAGGAATTCTTTAAGGCTTTTTTACTTATAATTACGCCTACTTTAAGCACAACGCCGACTAGTTTACTAAAAACAAAGAAAAAATCCTTTTCTCTAGCACTTGCCTTAAAGGAGATACCGCTAAATGATTTAAACCAATTCTAAAAAACTACCTAGAGAACAATAATCAAGATTAGGACAATATAACTATAAAAGCTTTTAGCAGCTATAAAAACTATAAGAAACTTTTCAAGAAAACTTTTAGTAACTCTAACAAAAAGCACACTGCAAAACAATAACTTTATAAACTATAATAAACTAAGTCAGCCTTGGAATACGCTATTAGTTTCTATTAAGTTTTAGCACATTTAAAATAAAAGAACAAGCCGATAATATTCTAGTTTTATAAAAAACTAAAGAATAAAGTTAAAGATAAGCTATTTAAATAAAACCAACTTAAAAGATTTACTTAATATATTGCTATAGCTATATAAATCAATAATTATTTATATAAACAATAATAAGAATACAATAAGAAAGGCAACGGCACACTATGGAAGTTTTGCCCACAAGCTAACACTAGCAAGCGTTATCAACTATAATAATAATCTAATAATAGCATAGCTATTAGCAAAACAATATACTTAAGCCTTATAGAATTAAAAGTTGCTAATAAAAAGCCACTAGGCAAATGCTTTAACTACGGCAAAAAAGAATATTTTACATAAGAATGCCGCCAATTAAAAAAGCCATAAAAACTTATCCCTAGAAGACAATAACAACTCAATATACTTAAAAAAATACACTTTACCAATAATATACACTTTTATACCAAGATACAATAATTTAAAAAATTACCTAAACTAAAATAACGTCCTTGAAACCTACTTTTTTTAAAATAAGTAACAAACTCTATTAACCACAAAACCCTTTACTAGGCTTTCTATTACAATAACAGCTATATATCACACTTTTCAACAAAGGAATCTGCAGAATGATTTCTTTAAAAGCCTAAAAAGTCACAATAATTAGCTATAAAAAAACGCAAACCACTTTACAATACTATTATTTAAAACAGCAACTTAGATTATTCTTTAAACCCGCTCAACTATGCTTTTAAAAAAATAAACAACAACTCTAACAATCTAATACTCTTATATACAATTAAACAATAAGAGGAAAGTGAGACCATTATATAATAGCTTATAAAACAAAACTATTAACTAGATAACTTACTAAAACCTGCTACACTAAATTAAAGATATATTATAAAAGGCATTAAGGTTAAACACTTTATATATAAAATTAGCCTATAAAAACTTCTTACTTATATGCCTCTGCAAAAGGCAACAGCAATAAAATATAAAAACCTACAAATCAGCCCTTTTTACAAAAACTACTATAAACTTAAATAAATCTCTTATATGTATCATAGCTGTAAAATACACTTTACTAATAAAGCTAAATATAAATAGTTTCTAGCATAAAAATTTAACTAAATCATCTAAGCAGTCAAAGAATCACAGCTATAATTTTATAAAGTTTTTAACAAATAACACTACAATATATACGTTAGCTTACCCAAAGATTGCCTAAAAGCATATGTTAATAAAAAGACTATATAGGAGTAATATACTATTATTAGCTATGTAATTTATATAAAATAAAAGACCTGCGATTAGCACTAATGAAAAGGCAGTTAGCCTTTATAAGATTTGCTGAAATATATTAGCAAATAGCACTTAAAAGAATAAGATTGCCTATAAAGGATAATAAACAATTAAAACCCCTATAGTCTTTATATGCAATAAACAATGCTAATTATGTATATATTATCCTTAGAGCAAAGATTAATGAAAGAAACTATAGCACATTGTTAGATAGTAGCGCTTAGGGAAACTTTATATCCTTAAACATTATTAATAAAAACTAAATCATATAGAAACAAAAGGAAAAACTCTACTAACTTAGCATTATAAAAAAATAAGCAGTAACTTATAAATAAGGTATAATTAACATAAAGACTGATTATTTTTTAATCTTAATCTAAAAATGAGTTATAACTATATCCTTTAACATTATAAATATAGCACAATACAAGCTAATCTTAAAACTTCCTTAGCTAAAAGCCAAAAATCCTTAAATTAATTAGACTATTAGCTAGATTTTTTAAGAATAAGCTATACTTAAAAGATTGGTTGTAATTAAAAGCAAAAGAAGAAATTTAGTCACTAAGCATAACTTAAGAAATAAGCACTTAAATAAATTTAACAATACTTTTATAAAAAAACAAGCTAAAAAGCTTAGACAGATAGAAAAAAATCTAGTAAATAATAAGCATAACAAAGTCTTAAGCTATTAATAAATTAGGAACATAAAGGAACAAAAACTAATTAAAAAGATATAAACCTCCTTAGAGCAGCAATAAGTCAATGATAAAAAAAACAACTCTTTATAATAATAAAATTATAGCTTGCAATAAATTAAAAAATTAAAACTAAGAAAAAGAAAAATAAGCTATAATACTATAAACATAACACTAAGACCTAAATATAAATAATACAGCATTTAACAATATATCCTATACCTTATACATAGCAAAGCAATAAATATAAATATTAAACTACTTAGCATACTAATAAAATACCATAGCTTTTAAAAAGTATTTAGAGAAATACTTAATAACAATATAAGAATCCCTAAATATAGTCAATAAGATCACAAAATACCCCTCAAGGAAAAGACAACGCTAAAATTTCACAAAATCTATAAACTCAACAAAGAACAACTTAAAATACTTAAAGATTACTTTGATAAAAACCTACTAAAAGATTATATTTAACTATTACACTTGCTAATAAAATACCTAATTCTATTTATACTTAAAAAAAACAATAAACTTAGATTATGCATAAATTATAAACAGCTTAACAACATTACCATTAAAAATTAATACCTTTTACCCCTTATTAAAAAACTTAAAAACCAACTTTAAACCGCATAATAATTTATAATACTTAACCTTAAAAAAGCATATAACCTTATTTAAATAAAAAAAAAAGAATAGAAGACAGCCTTTAAAACCTAATATAAACATTTCAAATACCTTATTATGCCCTTTAAACTTACTAATGCACCAGCATCTTTTTAAGAGATGATTAACTATATTTTATAAAAATATTTAAATATCTTTATTATTATATACCTTAATAACATTTTAATCTACTCTTAAATTATGGAAAAATATATTTAGCACGTTAAATAAGTATTTTAAAAACTTTAGAACGCTAACCTTCTTATAAAACTAAAAAAAAGTTACTTTTATATATAAAAAGTCAACTACCTTAAATATATTATTAAACTAAGAGCAATATAAATGTAAAAAAACAAGGTAGAAGCTATATGCAACTAACTTATACTAAAAAACGTTAAAAATATTAAGGCATTTCTTAAATACGTTAATTTTTACTAATAGTTTATTAAGAACTATAGCGGCATAGTTAGACTAATAATAAACTTTATTAAAAAAAACCAACTTTTCTTATAGAAAAAAAAAGTAAAAAAAGCGTTTATTAAAGTTAAGAAACTTATTATAGCTAAACTAATCCTATAAAAAGCCAACTCAACAAAGCCTTTTAAAATTAAAACCAATGCCTTAGATTATACGTTTAATAAATAGTTAGGACAGCAAAATAAACAAAAATACCTTAAATTTATTAACAACTTTTTACATAAGCTTAACAAACTAAAACTCAACTATCTAATTTATAATAAAAAACTTATAGCAATTATTAAAGCATTTAAAGAATAGCAACACTACCTTATCAGCGCAAAACACTTTATTATTATCTATACAAATTATAAAAACCTTGTATAATTTACTATAATTAAAGTTTTAAATAAACAATAAATTAAATAAGCAAAATTCCTCTCTTAGTTTAATCTTAAGATTATTTATTAAAAAAAAAAGACAATAAACAAGCAAATGCTCTCAGCCAATAATTAGATCACTAAGAAGACAGCTAGCTAAAAGGATAAACCTTCTTTAACATTAATAAATTAGGCAATTTAATATACTAAACTAGATAATTTAATATCGCCTACTAAGTTAAACTTAAATAAGTAAAACTAAACTAAGCTAGCAAGTAAAAATAAAATAAATATATTAAAAAGATATACGCAGCCCTAGTATATAAACACTAAAGAGTTACTACTATATATTATAGAATTAAGCAAATATAGAACCTGCTAAAACTTTAAAAGCAAATCAAAGATATCTTTAAAAACTATAATAAATATAAAATTAACAAGCTAAAATAATACAAGCTTTATAAATTGCTAAAACCTTTACTAATACCTAGCGCTGCTTAAGAATCCATTAGCCTAAACTTTATCGTTAAGCTATTATGTTTATAAAAACCTTTAACCAAAGTTATCTTTAATAGCATTTTAGTAATAATTTGCAAACTAATAAAGTATGCTTACTTTATTTTTTACAAAAAATCTAGCATTATAGAAGATTTTGCTTATATTTTCCTTAAAACAATTTTAAGCAATTATAAAATGCTAAAAAAAATCATTAGCAATAAAGACAAGCTTTTTATTTTAAACTTTTAAAAGTTTTTTATAAAATAACTTAGCAGTAAATATAAGCTTAGCATAGCCTACTACCTAAAAACAAATAAATAAACAAAATAGATTAACTAAATCTTAAAACAATACCTTTAATTTTACCTTAACTATTAGCAAAACAATTAAATTAAACTATTATTATTAGCATA